>OVBE01005404.1:0-21786 GCA_900406425.1 Iberis pinnata | reverse complement strand
AGCTAAAAAGTGATAAGAAATGTTATGTACAAACCATGAAATTTAAGTGTTATCAAAACTCCCCGTGTATAAATATTTTTTCTGTAGCTTATGTTTCTGTTCTGGGATGTTTGTATCGGTGTCTTGGCCGATATGAACCTCCCGGTACAAACTCATCGTGTACTCATGTTGTTGTAGCTTCTATTTCTGTTTAGGGATGTTTGTATTGGTGTCTTGACCAATATAAACCTCCAAATACAGATCCTCTTTGCTCATTTTTGCTCCATTTGATTCATTTGATCTCTTTATTTGGTTTCAATGCTCCTTAATTGATGAAATTCAATGCAAATGCATATTCTACTAATCTATGCAACTTAAACTAACCTAAATGCAACCAAAAAGACAAGTTATCAACTCCCCCAAACTTATCATTTGTTTGTCCTCAAGCTAGGAACAAATGTAAATAAGAAGGAGTGGTTTGAAAATGGGAACCTCAGAAGCAAAAGATTCAAGGTAATGTCTAGTGAACTAACATCTCAAACATAATACATCATCAATCTCAAACTAGCATCACTACTCATCTCAGCATTCATGCATTTTCACAATCCATCTTATTACTAGAAATATGTGATCCCCTTATCTAGCTTAAGTCATCTTCCTACATTCAATTAGATTAGTGAAGCATGTTCAAATAGTGATCTTAAAAGTTCCAAATGGTTAGCTCGAATGGAGATTCCAATGTACAAAAGAAGGTTTTTCCGGACTAGAGATAAAAAATCAAAATAAGACAAAGGGCAATGATGAGCAACATTCAACATCCATTTCTAAAATACCCCAAAAATACTTTGTCTTACTCTAATTTTCTCCTTAAAGCTTAAACCATTCATTCCCGTTCTAAACATCCCAAACCAACCATCTTAATTTTCACATTCTTCTCCTTAGTTAACATGCATGATTTTCCTTGAAAATAGTTCTCAATATGAAAGACATAAATAGAATAATCTCCCCTCGGAGTATAAAACCCCATGTTTGAATTATTAGAAACAAACTCTCGCCATATCTAACTAATTCAACCATGCATTAATGTTCAGATTCAATAGGTTTATAAGCATTCAGGACAATACCTTCGCAAACAAGAATACTTATTCATCTAGACTAGATCAGACTTCTAAACAAAATATGTTTGCGTTTATAATTCTAATATCAATGAACTAGTTAGCTACTCTAATTCATGTATTAACAACAAACCTAGAATAAGAACCTAACAATTTCAATCCTTTATGCTAAACTCTAACATTCAAACCTGGTTTCCCTAAGAAATCCTAAAACCTAACTATAGAACTACTCCAACATTGTAAAACAGGAACAATTCACTATCCAAGAAGAACACATAATCAATAAAATAACAACATATATTATAAATAAAATCAGAGTTCATAATTCTTCTCCAGATACAAGTTCAGAATTTGTTTCTCGGTAAACTCAAAGTTGTAAAAACGTAAATAAAAATAGCCACATCGCTTATATAGTATATGAAAAAGGAAAAACTAAAAATAAAATGAAAAGTAGTCTTGAGGACCAAATGTGCAAATAATGGAAAATCTTCATGCTTCCGCTCATTGAAGATCTTTGCAAACAACCATCCAACGTTAGCATAGTGAGAGGTGCAATCTTGATCCGTCTCATACATATCTATGGTGTACTGGCATAGCACATAATGTAGAAACTCCGAATTTTGATTGTGGACCGCTCCAAACTCTTTCTTCTCGTAGAAGAGGTTGTTGAGGATCTTGACTGTTAGGCAAATTGCTGGGTTTCAAATACAAGCCAACTTCACGATCTCGGAAACAAAGCGCCCCTCTTCCATCACATTCTAGATATCGTGATAAGAGGAAAACTTGGTAAGGTTCAAGAAGTGCCCCTCCGCTCTGAATCCATAGATAACACCAAATTCAACAACATAAATCTTGTAAAGCTTGCCCAAACAAAAGAAATGGACCTTCGTCTCAAATAGACGAGGATTCTCGGGATCCTCTCTGACAATTCGAAAAAAAGCTAGAAAATGATGTGCCAAGTCATCATATAAGGGATATTCCTGGAAGGGGAAATTACCAAGACCCATCACTTCAAAAATTCTTTACACATTAGCATCGACTACAAGGAACCATATGCCAGATGAATCGGCAAAGCGAGTAGGCTCAAGAGTGCTCTTTAGTAGAGCATTGTAAAACATCCCATCAAAAGAGTTCTACTTATCAGTCACTTTCCTGGTCTTCCACAACTTGTAATTCTTCAACTTAGTGACCGCAAAATCCAAACGACTATTTGTGAAAGGTGCACCAGCTGTGCGAGGCCAAAGAGCTTGCAAAAGGTTTGGATCAATAATGGGTGCACTACCCGAAGCGGTACCCTTTTGATTTTCGGTAGAAGTGTATGAATTTTTCTTCTTAGGAGCAGGAGGTGTTGTAGACTGAGATCGAGTAGTACTTGGTTCTTGTTTTTTAGGAGCTCTAGAGCGGCTCAATTTGATAGAGCGAGTGGTTGGTAATCATCTGAATCTAATATGTTCCTAAGCCATGCTAGGAGGGTTTTAAGTTCCAGCTTTTGAGTTTTTAGCTCGCTCCATGAATCATCAATAGTGTAGGGTACGGATTAGATGGAGATTTGGCAGTTGTCTCTACTAATGCCACATAATCGGTCATCTCCTCAGTTCTCCTACAAGAGTCAAGCATCATGGTGAAAGATGTAACATCATCACTAAGGGATAAATGTGCATCAGCGGCGTTAGTCAATGCAATCTCCAAAAGGTCATCAAATAAAAATTCATTAACAACTCCCTCAACAGCTTCCGTAATGGTATCAATCCAAGAGTATTTGGCATCTAGAGATGGTTTCTTCAAAACTTCTTGTAGATTGAATTTCATCACCATATCACCAATATGAAGATTGATCTTTCCTTTCTTCACAATACCGATTACTCCAGCTATATCCAAAAAAGGTCTTCCTAAAATCAGAGGGTCTTTGGGTTCTTCACCAAGCTCTAGAATAACAAAATCAGTTGGTATAAAAGTTGTCCCAATCTTAATAGGCAGATTCTCAATAAATCCAATGGGGTACTTCACAGAATGATCAGCTAGAACCAGTGAAATCTTTGTTCTTTTAATATCCGTCATCCCCAACCTCTTAGCCAATAAGAAAGGCATGAGATTCACTCTTGAACCCAAATCACAAAGAGATATGGAAAAGATTATGTCTCCAATCTCAACTGTTAGAACACAAATTTGTGGATCCTAAAGATTCTTAGGCATTCGGTTTGGTAAGATATAACTGCAGTCCTCTGTAATCATCATTTCTCATTCTTCCAATGTAATCTTGCTTGTAGCCATGCATTTAACGTATTTCTTAAGGGATGGAATCATCTGACATGCTTCAGAGGATGGAAGTCTAACATTCAGTTCTTTGATCATCTCTTTGCATTTTGTATCCTCTAGATCCATCCTGGAAGTCTTGGGTTTAACTGGACAGGGCACCTTAGGTTTGTAGACGCGAGAGGGACTAGCTTCTGTTTTAGGCTGGGGATCGATCGTTCTCGTAGAGGTCGATCGATCTCTTGAAGTCTTTGAATGTGTCTCTGTACGCCCGATCGTTCCCTCATGGAACGATCGATCTCTTTAGTCGAGATATGCTTCTCCACATTGTTCCTTCTCCAAGAAAGATTAGGGTGAGTCTTTTTGAATCATGAATTATACCCTTGATTATATACTATTTAATCGTGGCTATTAATGTAGCTCACTTCTTCTTCATCAACTTCATTGTCTTGCTCTTAGAAAGCAAAACAAGCATCTTCAACATCTTCTGCGAAACTGACATGTTTCTAGTTTTGATTCTGGAAGAGTTGAGTAAGCAACCCTTTCATTTATGAAACATGCCCTTTTACTTCTGAGAGTTTAGATGTGTCAGAAGTAGTTCCCATGTTTCTGCTATCGAAATCTGGGCAATGGTTGTTGTTGCTCAGCCAGGTTCTCTATCATTTGATAGGCATCTGGGACAATTTTAGTCATGAAAACATTTTTGCTGGATGTATCCAAGGAAAGCTAGTACTTCTGATTTATTCCTCAATATAAAGTGTTGAGGAGACTTACATATGATAAACCATGGTGAGGGCATTCACTAAATTCTCTTTGAATCATTCCCAAGATTCAAAGAATGACTCTACAGGACTTTGATGAAACCCAGAGATCTTGTTTTGCATAATGTTGGTCCTGGTAGTTGTGAAGAAGTAGTTGAGAAACTTGGATCTTCAATCATCCCAGGTTTCAATAGAATCATCAGGTAAGGAATACTTCAGGGTTGTTGAAATCACTGACTAGAGGGTGGTTTAGAGGTGGGAGATTGAAGAGATGATCCTGTTGATTGTTCACAAGTATTTTGGTCCCATTTGATTACCATTATCGCCTTGTTGTTGTTGTTGTTGTTGTTGTTGTTGTTGTTGTCGTCCTAGTGACACTTGATTACCATTATCTCCTCCTCACGTCGTGTTGAATAACATGTTGTTTTCCCCTTGGGGAGGAGGTAAGTTGTTTTGACCTTCGGGCATGATTGAATTGTCAAGATCAATGTTATCAATCATTGTGTTGGATGAGCTTGTATTTTTTTATGCTTTCCGATTGGTACGTTCTAACTTCGAGAGTTTTGTGTTACTGAGCTTGAGCAATTCCTTGGATTTGTCAGATCATCTGGTCATGCACCTGTAAAAATGAAATCAAGAAGAAAGAAATATAAAAAATCTTAGACTATAATCTAAAGAAAACTAAAAGGCACTGTATTTTTTCCAAAATGGTGCCAAAATTTTGATAAGTCTAGAATTTGATTCTTAAACTATAATGCAAATAACATATCAATGTAGCATAAAACAAGGGTTAATTCCACATAGACCAAATAACAAACTTTCATTTTTAAATCGAATCAAGCTAAGACAGTAATAAAGAGTTATATGTAACTCAATAAAATCAATACCTAAAACAAACGAAAGTAAATCAATAATATAAATCGTCAAGAAGTAGGTAATTCCACAGGTAGTCAGGTTTAAAAGCAAAAGTTAACATGCAAGATTTTCTTTAAAAATAGTTCTCAACATGAAAAACATAAATAGAATAATCTCATCACGGAGTATTAAACTCTATGTTCGAATTATTAGAAATAAAGTTTTTCCATGTCTAACTAATTCAACCATGCATTAATGTTCAGATTCAATAAGTTCATAAGAAATAAGGACGATACTCTTGCAAGCAAGAACACTTATTCATCTAGACTAGATCAGACTTCTAAACTAAATCTCTTCGCGTTTATAATTGTAATATCACTGAACTAGTTAGATACTCTATATCGTGCATTAAGAAGAAGCATAGACTAAAAACCTAACAATTTCAATCTTTTATGTCAAACCCTAACATTCAAACGTGGTTCTCCTAGGAAACCCTAAAACCTAACTATGGAACTACTCCGACATTGTAAAGCAGGAACAATTCAATATCCAAGAAGAATAAATAATCAATAAAATAACAATAGATATTATAAATAAAATCAGAGTTCATACTTTTTCTCCAAATACATGGTTCGGAATTTGTCTCTCTGTAAACTCAAAGTTGTAAGAACGTAAAACAAAAATAAAATCTGCCACAAGGCTTATATAGTATATGAAAAAGGAAAATCATCAAGAGATCTTAGATTATCTATAACCCAAAGAAAGAATAGAAAATAATAAAGATGATTGTATTTCTCGATAAGGCCAATCGGATGGTGACTTAATTCTAGTTCGACCCGAATACGTTCAAGTAAGGTTGCGGGTAAGCCATAAGCTTGTAGATCATATCCAAGGTCAAGGATAGATCTAATATCTATGAGAAGTCTTCATTTAAGGATATATATCATATTTTGGAATTTGAGACAAAAAGATTAGACTTAAGCACGTCAAGGTTCGAAAGGATAGAATCGTAACGCTCGACTGACCCGATTTGCGACCTCACGAGCTAGCCTTTGATTAGCAGCTCAGTGACTGAGCTTCTTAGACACACATATGCGTGTGTAATGAGTGTGGATAACAATAGCAAGCATGTGTAAAGTATGTGCTAGCGTGTGGAAAACGTAAGCACGTCAAAGGTGCTAAGCACCTCACTTTGTGTTAGAATCTAATTGGACCAATTTTCTTGGTTTGGAGACATCCAAGAATTTAGGAAAAATCAAGAATGATAATATTGAGTCAAGGAAGTGCTGTAAACACCACAGTAGCTCTCCAACCCATGGCTACACCTCGTGCTTGCCTAAACCAATGAAATTGCAATTAGTGTCTTTGGAGACAAGTGGCTGTTAAGGAGTGTGCCTCATGTATAGACTTGTTGGAGACTTTAGAGTGACTTAGGATGCTTCTATTACACCTAAAGGAAGTGGTCTCAACAGTTCAGGTCGTGATCTTGCTTCTCTTCCACCTGATTGTCCACATGTTGTCCAATTAGGCCATCTTAGTGTTCATGGAGACAAGTATTGTTGTGTGAGCCAAGAGTGGAATCAACCTTCCACCTCCAGCTTTATTTGTCAGATATTAGACTTCTCTTAGTGTCCCCAAGGATGTGTGTCAGCTCATGAGACAGTTTGGTGTCATGGTAGCACCACTTGTCCTTTGGTGGCAACACATTGTCTTATGCAAAGACATGTGTCCCATGACCAAGCCAATTCGACCCTATAAATACCCAGACTCCCCTCATATATTTCCCACACCAAAACCACAGCAAATACCACCTTAAAACGTAGAGGAAGCCCATAGATGCTAGGAGAATAGCCCCAAGAAACCCAAAGTCTAATCTTCCGCAAATAGTCAAGGCTAAGGTGAGTCTAGGTTATGTTTGTGTTTTGCAATTAGCGCCTGAAAAACAAAGGTGGGACTAGTGATTCTTAGTTATAATGTTTCATTTAAGTCTTTAATTACTATTCTTTATAGGTTAGGTTCTCACACTTAGTCGTTCTACACTTACCGTTATAATGCCTGATTTTCGATAGAATTATACGAGCATGGTTATTTGGATTAATGGGTTATTTGACTATTAAGATGTTATAATGCTTGATTGGTTACTTGTTTTATTTATTGATTGATTGATTGCTTGATTGGATTAGTATAATGTTAAATTATGCATGCTAGAGATGCATGTTAAGTACCAGTTAATTATTGAATATGCATATGTTAGTAATGTATGTTAGGCATGGTGTTGATTATTTATTAGGCATGTGATAGAGATGCATGTTAGGTATTGCATTGGTTATTGTTTATGCATGAGCATTGCATGGTAGAGATTGTGATAGCATTGCATACTAGAGATAGTAGTGCATGGTAAACGTTGTGTGGATTGTGGTTTATGCAGGTTCATTGGTGTATTGATGTTATTAATTATTAATCATGCTAATAATATAATACGGGCCGGGTCTAAGAGTGTTATGCCCTCAGATACGGTTAGTAATGTTGCGAGAAAATGCACACTTAATTGGTCGAGTGGCATAAGCTACTTACACACTAAGATTCGGTTAATGGAATGTAATGTGTTTACATTTCATAACTGATAGTGGTAGTTGATGTCAGATCTCCAGTTACTCGGGATGGTTAGCTACCATCCGAGTCCTACATGACGATGCAGTGATTAAGGTCGTGGAGGAGACGGTTGGGGCCTGATAGGGTTGTACCTGCTCTGCCTGTGTGGCAGAGATGTGGCTGGGTACATCACCTAGGGTGTAGATCAGAATCAACATATTGCCTAATTATAAGTGGAACCTTAAAATATTGCATATGAATCAAGGCAACCCTGGTGATGGAGGAAGGGCCACACGATGAAAGTAGAAAGGCCGTGGAATTGGGTTGGACATGGTTTATAGCCATGGTTACTTGTTAGAACACGGTGGTGGTTGAAGGGCCGTGGTACTAAAGGTAAAAGATGAATGAGTGAGTGTGTGTGAATGTTTGGTCGGTCATCGTAATCCCTTTAGGCATGACGATGCGGTCTATTGAACCTTAGGAGAGTCTGTGTGACTCGGGTTATAGACGAGGTGGATGACCAATTGAGGGTGTTGAGTGATGAGGGTGGTTGTGAGGAGAATGATGTGAGGAAAGTGGTGGTGTGAAAAGATAATGTGAAGAGAATGGTTGTGGTATCACATTTATTTTATGTTTGCATGCATTGCATTTTCTTGCTGTGTGTCGATTGTTATTTTGGGTTTGGGTTGGGATTTATTATTCATGTTAGGGGAACCTCGACTCACTGAGCAAATTAGTTGCTCACTAGACCTTCTGTTTTGCACGTAACCAGTAAAGGGAAACCACATAAGGGAAAAGAGCTTAGGTCGCTGGTATAGTTTTTCTGCCTTTTGTAAAATAAGTATGTCATTTATTAGAAACCTTGTTGAGCATTAGGCTCCCGGCTGGAACTATGTATTCGTTTGTAACTTTTGAAATTTAATAAAGAATCGTTTTCCGAATATATGGGTCTCAACTGATATTGGCCTAGGCCAGGCTAACACAACGCACGATCTTGGAACAGGTTGAAAAGCCACGGGCCAAGATTGAGCAGAACGATGTTTGCGGCTGGACAGCCAAGGTGAACGGAATCCTCCCGGAATCCTAACTGGCCGGCTACAAGCATCAAAGTAGCGCTTCCGGACCGTCTAGGGACGTTCCTTAGTCCTATGCTGGTTCGGGGGTGTTACACTCTCTTTCTCTTTCTTTGAAAAATTCTTTTGATTTGCTATGAAATGCATCTTTTTGCTCCAAAACGACCTGAACGCCTAGAAACCTGAAAATATACCAAAAACGCCTAGAAAACACTTGAAGAATTCATAATAGCATACATAAATGTCAATTATTATGCATTAAAACTGAGTAATATCAGTCATCAATCTAGCTAAATAGAAGTTTTCAATCGTAGCCTCTTATACTCTTGAGTTTTTTCCAAAACAATCACAACAGAAATAAGAACTCATAAATGTTTAGGTTAAGTGGGTTTAAAGGCAGAGAGGGAAATCATTCTAAAGATGAGAATGATCGGTTTAGCCACAAGTGTTTCGGATTTTGGATGACTAAACCGTTTGAAAATAACTATGCCTTGAAACACATTTAGATAACCATTGATCATACTAATTAGCAATTCATGTTTCCAAATAGTTGTGAAAACAACCTAATTTATCAAACTTCAAAACTATATTAATAGATTTTCAAATTTCAATATATAAAGCAAGAACTTCAAGACTTTTCAAGACTGCTAGGATTATCATTTTGACACACTACACTTGAGATCCTAATTCAAGAGACTAGAACTTAAACCTTGCAAGACAATTTTTTATTGGTTCCCTAATACATGTGCAAACTAGAATGAGACTACATGGAATATTTTTGAAGATATTTTGAGATTTTTATTTTTATTTTTATGGATTTTGGTAAAGCTTAACTATTCACAATGCATATGACTCATAAAATCAAAATCGAACACAATGTCAGTTATGGTTCCTCCCCCAAACTTAAATAACACAGTCCCTATATGAGAGTAAATTCGAAAAAAAACCAAAAATAAAAGAAATAAAATGCATGAAAATATGTACAATGTGTGAAGGAGTATCGGTATGCCTCATGAAGCTTTGAATCAACTTGAAAATTGCAACAAGAAACATCTAACCAATTCCCAAGGTCATATTACCCAAAAACAACATGAAAAACTAAAACCAAAACTTGAAAGAAAGGATATATACAAGGATATCATGGGATTCCCTCCCAAGTGGGCTTGTTTAAAGTCTCTGACTTGACTTTCTTTTTCTTTTATCAAACTTTTCTTGATTCTGGAGGTGTTGTAGAGTCTCCTTTGTCAACTAACTTCCATGACAAATCACTTGGATCCTTTGATCTCTTATCATCATTCTTGAAACTAGTCTTACTATTGCTACCTTCTTACCCAAAAATATTGTCCATCAATGGTGGGCTTGTTCTTCGTTTCCTTGATATCATACCGTTGAGCGTGGTTTTTCCCAATATGAAGATCAACCCTTCTTTTCTTGACATCAATTTTTCCTCCAGACGTGGCTAGGGAAGACCTTCCTAAAATGAAAGGGTCCTTTTTTCTTCTTCCATCTCAATGAAAACGAAGTCCGTTAGCAACCTTTCATCCCCTATCTTCACTGAAATGTCTTCTAGCAGTCAAATCAGAGTTTCCACGGATCTTTCCGCAAGCACCAAGGAGATCCAAAAAGGTTTGAAGGATGTATGACCAAACTTATTTGCTACTGATAGTGGCATAAGGCTCACATTTTCTCCAAGATCACACAAGCTCTTCTCAAATTTAAGAGGTCCCATAGTAAAAAGAAGATGTCCCATAGTACAAATTCCTACGGGATTCCGATGGATGTTGTACTTTTTATATATTTTGTGATTAAAATACATTTATAAAACTAAACAAGGTAATATATAAAAGAATTAATTAGTATTTATTCACTAAAATAGTTTTTAAAAATTAATTTATAAAATACATTAATTAAAAACTATTTGTATTAAGGTTATAAAAATTATTAGTATAAAAGCTGATATTGAATAGGTCCACCAAGTGCTATTTTCCGAGGGAGATGAATTGCAAAATGCTCCATTACGTCAAAAAATGATGGTGCAAAAATCTTCTCCAAGTTGCTAAGTATAACATGTATGTTGATCGCTAGATTGCGAATTCCATCCCTTGTAAGCGATCTAGTACAAATGTCTAAGAAGAAAGCAGCAATACCTATACAAGGATGAGTATTTGTAAGTAATCAAAATTTAAATAATCTAAATTTAAGTAATTTGTAAGTAAAAATATATACCTGCAATTGCTTCAAGAACATTACTAGGTAGAAGACCTTCGAAGGCAAATGGTAGGAGACATTTCATAACAACGTGACAATCATGACACTTCATCCCTTGTTAATCTCCCTTCTCAACTATCAATAAAATTTCAAAGATTGGAAGCATATCCATCAGCAAATTTAACGCTATGTATTATCCACTCAGAAAACTCTTGCTTCGTAGATGCGTCTGACCTAAATATAGGATTGGGTACTTTCCATTCTCCAAAACATGATATGTGATGTCTTTGTATTTTTATGATTTTTAGAAGTCATTTAGCATCATTTTTTAGGTCTTTTAGTGTTCATATATTGCATCTATAGATGTTATTAGCAAGTTTGCGATTTTTAGGAATTTTTTCATTAGCATTTGCATATACATGCATTTTGGAGAATTTTCAGGATTTTTAGGAGCTTTCAGGATGTTGTTACGAATTTGGAGAAGTAAAGGGAAATGCGTGGAATGGAACCAGCTCAAGCGTAGATCAAGTCAGGACTCAACCAGACCATCGAGCCAAGACGAAGCTGGCTCGATCACATCTCGGCCTTTTTCTCGATCCCGCGATCAAGCCAGGCAATCCTTCGGCTCGATCACCATCGAGCCAAGACATCCTCAACTCGATCTTCATCCTTCAGCTCGATCTCCATCCTCCAGCTCGATCTTCATCCTCCAGGCCAACTCTGGCTCGATTCAGCAATCGAGCTAAACCTCATCTCGTCTCGGCCACACCACTTTCTCGGCTCAATCCCGTGATCAAGCCATGCCAACTCTGGCCCGATCCAGCGATCGAGCCAAACCTCGTCTTGCCTCGGCCAAAGTTCCTCACCTCGATCACTCTCGGCATCATTGTGAGCTCAGCTCGATCACTTGCGTTCCTCAGCTCGAGCCCAAGCAGCTCTGACCCAACCAGCTAGAACCAAGATGGACCTGACCCAAGACCCGTTTTAATGATTAGTTTTTGTTTTTTATGTGTTTTAGGGCTTTTCCTAAACACTATATAAATCCCTAAGCGCCTCCATTTGGAAAAAGTATTTTTCTTTTGCCATTTTTAGGTTTTGTCTTAGGTTTACATTTTCTCTCTTTTGTTCTTAGTGTTCTTCATTTCAAAACCCAGATTTCTTCTAAGTTTATGTTAATCTTCTGTTTTCTTCATTTTTCTGCATAGATTAGGGATGTGAACTATCTGGTACATTATAATTTACGTTTTAAAGCTTTTAATCTTGTTTTTAGTTTGATCATTTCCTCTGTTTTTCATTACTGTTCCATTGATGTTCATATTTTCTGGGTTGGTGTTCTTGACGTTTTAGATCTCCATCTTCTGCATCTTTGTTCGTTTTTGTCTTCTTCACTAGTTTTAGGGTTTTATAAAGTCTGTTACTTGTTTCTTGACCTTAGATATAAATGTTTTCCTTAGTAGTTATGTCTTCATGTTTCTCTGATTTCACATCCTTCATGCTTTGTGAGTAGTGACTTAGGTTCCTTGAGAATGAGATAGGGTAGTGTTGTTTCCTTGTTCCTCCTAGATGTCTAAGCTTTATGGTTTAATAGATCCCTTCTGTATCATTGCGCTTAATGCCCACTTCGACCTGACCCGTTGAGATCTGAACTTAGGCATTTTAGCACCCGAAAATTTTTCAATGAAGTGCCTGATCATAGTGATTTCAGAGATTTGCACATCCTAGCCTAAGGAATTAGATGCTTAGGATATGCATCTCAGCCTAAGGAATTAGATGTTTAGTGAGCTTATTGGCTTAGGTATATTGGTTTGTAATGCCTATTAGGTATACTTCTGCTAACGGAAGTTAGGTCTGGATACCACCTAGTTTGATTTCATATGTCAAGGAATTGGATTTGATTTCTTATGAATCTATCGTCTAGGAATAGCTCTTGTTTGAGCTATGTTAGACATTTAGGGAGTTTGAGGAGGAACGCTGCCCAATTACCCCATCTTTAGGGACCCTTTATTTGATTGCATCCTTTACTCTTTTAATTCCTCTGATTTTACTTCACTTGCTATTTACCCTTTTTACTTATGCATGTTTCCCTTTTGTTTCTGTTTTAGTTTTCTGCATGTTTGCTTGCTTAGGACCTGTTAGTAAACCCCCTCTTTATTGCTTGGCTTGACTTAATAGAACCATTGCATCCTGATTGTTAGCATGACACCTGAGTGGATTGATAACCCATCTATACTACAATGACATGATAACGTATGACGGGTATTGATACCTAAAATACCTGTTATCAATTTGGCGTCGTTGCCAATTGGGTGTTTTTTGCTACATTATGGATTTTGGATCTCTTGAGATCAAGTTTCTCTTCTACTACGATACTCACCTTGTTTTTCTTTGTTTCCTTTCTTTTCAGGTACTTGCATAGCTGTGTATGAACCTGAGAAGCAGAGGACCAACAGACTTAATTCCCATTGTTGACGATATCCGAGCTCTTGAACGAGAATACTCTCGCGCGAGACGTGAACAAGAACATGTGGAACACTTAAGAAGGTTGGACTTACAAATGGAAGACAACGTTAAACGCGATAACCAACACACTATTGGTGCTAGTAACAACCCGAACACTCACACCCAGCGTCATGGAATCAACCCACCTACTGTACAGAACAACAACTTCGAGATCAAGCACAACTTGTTAGCAACGGTGCAGGGGAACATGTTTCATGGTCTGCCTATGGAAGATCCACTCGACCACCTGGACGAGTTTGATCGCTTCTGCAGCCTCACCAAGATCAACGGTGTGATGAGGATGCTTTTAAGTTGCGTGTTTTCCCATTCTCTTTGGGATAGAAAGCACATCAATGGAAGAAGTCTCTTCCCAGGAACTCCATCACCACCTGGGATGCTTGCAAGAAAGCTTTTCTTGCCAAGTTCTTTTCCACATATCGTACAGTAAGACTGAGGAATGATATCTCTGGTTTCGCACAACAAAACGCTGAAACCTTCTCTGAAGCATGGGAAATCTTCAAGAACTACACTTTGCAGTGTCCTCGTCACGGTTTCAGGAAAGCATCACTCCTCATCACACTCTATCGTGGTGCTCTACCAAAGATAAGAATGTTGCTTGACACTGCAAGCAATGGAAACTTCTTCAACAAGAGTATTGATGAAGGTTGGGAACTTTTGGAAAACCTTGCTCAATCTGATGGGATACAATAAAGACTATGACTGCACACCTCGAGGTGGCTCTGCAACAGATGATAGCACAAAGAAAGAAATCAAAGCTCTGAATGAGAAGTTGGATATGATACTCTTGGGTCAACAACACCAAGTACACTTCATTACTGATGAAGACCAGCTTCAGATTCAAGCTGGTGAGGTTAACCAGAAAGAGGAGATCAGTTATGTCCAGAATCAATATGGATACAACAAAGGGTTCATAAACTACTCCAACAACCCTGGTCTTTCTTACAGAATTAACAACGTAGCCAACCCACAAGACCAAGTGTATCCACCACAACAACAGAAGAGCGTTCAACCATTCATCAACTACAATCAAAACCGTGGTTTCTTCCCAAAGCAACAACAACAAAATGGTTTTCAGCAACCACAACAGCAACCTGCTGGTGCACTTTCAGGTTTCACATTTCACCAACCTCAAGCTCAACCTTCCAACATCGAAGCTATATTACAACAACTTCTTTAAGGACAAGCCAATAGTTCCATGGAGACATCAAAGAAATTTGGTGAAATTCAACACAAGATGGATTCTTCATTCAACGCCATCTATGCGAAGCTTGAAAACCTCAACTCTGGGGTTACCACTCTCGAAGGCAAGACAGCTTCCACTTCTGCTTCTACAAACGGTCAACTTCCAGGAAAGTCTATGCAGAACCCAAATGAGTATGCTCATGTCAATGCCATCTATCCGGGGAGTACCACTGACCTTCCTCCTCCCATTTTCACTATTACTTCCACTGAGGACCGTGTGATTCAAGTTGGGGGGATTCGAGTTTAAACGTAGATGCAACTACGGATCATAAAGACTTTGTTCCTGGCAATAAGTTATCTACATCAAAGGAAAATGCAATGCCTTACGTTTCACCACCTTATGTTCCAAGATTTCTATTCCCATCATGTTTCAAGAAAGAGATCATAGCGGAATATCCAGAAATCTTTGAGAAACCTGTGAAGGAAGATATCGCTCAAGAAGTGCCAGAACCAAATACATAATACAACGCTTTGATAACAGAGAAGCAAGAGGATCCTGGTTTGTTCACTTTTCCATGCTCACTAGGACCCCTAACCTTCAACGAATGCCTCTGTGATTTAAGAGCATTTATCAACCTAATGCCTTTATCCACTGCCAAGAAGCAGGGATTCGACGAATTCAAGGCTTCCAACATAACTTTGTTGTTGGCAGACATATCGATTAGGTATCCTATTAGCATCCTGGAAAACTTACCCATCAAGATTAAGGATGTAGAAATACCCACAGACTTTGTGGTATTGGAAATGGATGAAGAACCGAATGACCAATTGATCTTCGGAAGACCATTCTTAGAAACAGTTGGAGCTGTAATCAATGTCAAGAAGGATAACATCAGGTTGAATGTGGGAAATGGTCCAAGAACGATCTTTAATATCAAGAGCAAGACGAAGAAGCTTACCATCCAAGGACAGATGTTCTCAATCAAGGAAAGGAACGAGAGCAATGATGAGGATCGGTACTCAAGAAGTAATTCATCTGAAGATGAATTGGGGAAGGATCCAACCCAGTTTCCAAGGCACCATGAAGTATTTAGGCTTATCAAGGAACTAGATGAAAGGATTCCTGGAGAGTTATAGAAAATCAGAACGTTGGTGATGTCAACTGATGAGAACAAACTGAATGTTCCAGAAAACGGAAATCTTGAGTTCAAACATCAACCTGAACGTGTACCACCTTAGAATCCACCTTCACACACTCCCAATTCTGATAATGTTTTAAGCCTCGTACCCAAAAAATGGAAATCAAGATTGGAGATCAAGCGTTTCTACTCAACACAAGGTTCAAGTACTATTTGGGGAATGTGGATCCAAAATGCTCTACAAACTTCATGATCAAGAAAATCATGTCTGCTGAAGAAATCGTACTTGTTGTAGAAGTTGATAGAAGGCCGAAGCTGAACTACAAAATCGACCAGCATGGTGATGACAAAGTCGTTTAAGAAAAGACCTAGGTTATGTTTGGGGAGCTGTCTCATGGTCACTAATCTTAAAAACAGGGAGTCAAGCTTAGTGACTTTAAATAAGCTCACTTGGGAGGAAATCCCATGTCTATCTTTGTACATATGCAATTTAAATGCTTTTTATTTTCGTACTTCGTTTAATGCATTTTAGTTTTAAGTTGGTTTTGATGTCTTAGATACTTAGGGGATATGTTTCGGGCATCTTGCATAGAGATGAAAAGAGAACTAGATTAGTTCGAGATTTTTACCAAGCCGGATCAACGTGTTTAAATTCGATCAAGCCGAACAAATGACATGCTCGAGCCAACACTCACGATGATCGAGCCATGTTGCAACAACCATCGAGCCGAGCTTTGAAAATGATCGAGCTAATGACATTTTGATCGAGCCATAAAGTGGTTATGATCGAGCCAAAGCGTCACAACGATCGAGCCAATAATTCCAGCATCGATTAAGCCATTTTCAAAGCTTGATCGAGCCAATACATTGCTATGACATTGAGGTCGATCGAGGCATGATCGAGCCACTATCATGATAAGGTTGACCCAAGCGTTCCAACATGATCGAGCCAACGCGCCCACCTTTCCATCGAGGTGTGATCGAGCCGCAACCACATTTTGATCAAGCCAAAGCAAGGGTCCCCATCGAGCCAAAAACTTCAACTCGAGCTACACTCCACACTTCACTTCAAACTTGTCTCCCAAATTTCCTACTACTCACCTATTTCCAAGAAGTGTCCTCTCACCCCTTTCCAATATTCCACAAACAAGTTCTTACACCTCCATCACCCCTTTGTCCCTTCTTTAAAGCTCATCCACATACACCATCCTTTAAACCTCCTCCACATACCACTACTTTAAACCTCGCCCACATGTTTTTACTCATCACTCCTCAAAACCAACTCTCAAGTTAGACCAATGCTTCTATAAAAGGGAGTACTCCTCACTCTACTTCACTACATTACTTCAAAGCTTTCAAAACTTACACATTCTTTTGCTTAAAATTGTTTTACTTAAGTATTTCCACTTGAAGTATTTGCTCCTCCAAGGATTTTCACCAAGACCTTAAAGACCTTCATTCGGTTTTATTCCTTACCCTTTACGATTTTCGGTTCCCAAATTTCCTTAAATTTGGCTTTAAGGTTTTAGAAGAACGATTTTTTTAGTTGTTTGAACAAAGAAACTTTTCTTGAAGTTCGGTTTTGGCACTTCTCCCTTTCAAAATCTGTTTTGACTCTCGAATTGTGTGCTAAAGTCATGTTGAAAGCATGAATTGAACTTGGTCTTAGCTCGAGAAACTTATACCTCGAACATCACAATTCGTTTTTCATAATGTGTCAATAGATACTTGATGCTTGCTAAACCTATTGAGGAGATTACTCACATGTCTGAAATTGTTACTCTCTCTTTCAGAACCAAGATGTCTCAACCATCAGGAGAAAGGATAATAACAAGGCTTCACAGGAGACGGTCATCCTTTGGAACTAGGCAAGACGATGCTGAGATTTCTATGGAATTCTCTCCAAACGCCCCGATACTTACGAGAAGGCAGCTTCAAACGCATGAAATAGCTGAAAGACTGCAAAGAACAAGAGATGACAACATGCTCTTCACATTGCCAACATGGAGTGCGAAAGAGAAAGGGAAGAGCGTGCAAACGCTAGGAGAAATGCGGAGTATTCTCGAAAACGTTCGAATATAAGGAAAGGAAAACGTGTTGAGATAGAAGAAGAAAACAGTAGTGAAGACCCGAACTATGAGGAGGGTGATGAAATGAGTGTTGAACCTCAAGACTACTACAGTCAGTTCAAAGACTCAGTAGTAAATGAGGAGACTTCTTGAATAGCAGTTGAAGAAAGTTCTAAATCACTTGACTTTGAGGCACTTATTTCACAAGGTTTCAAAGGAACTCGATTCCCACATAAACCCACCATGGGAGCTCTAGGAATCGCGAAAGACATATCCCATATTTTCAAGGCTGCCATTCTTGAGAAGCTCAT
This sequence comes from Iberis pinnata, assembly GCA_900406425.1. Taxonomy (NCBI): domain Eukaryota; kingdom Viridiplantae; phylum Streptophyta; class Magnoliopsida; order Brassicales; family Brassicaceae; genus Iberis; species Iberis pinnata. The sequence goes on along the minus strand of OVBE01005404.1, from coordinate 3,729 downwards.
GACCACTTACTGTGATGGATACAAGCTCATGACCACTTACAATTGTATTGCAATGATGATGACATGTAGGGGTACATCACGTTTTCGGTGCGAGACAAGAACTATGAGCTTTCTTTGGGAGAATTGAACCCCCTTTATGGGTTCCCGTCTGATTGGAACATTGATGAGCTTCTAGATTTTGTCAAGGAGGAACTCTCTTCATTGTGGGAAACAATAGAAGTCGAAACCTATAACTCGGGAAAATCAAAGTGCGCAAGCATAAGGAGCCCAGTCCTGCGTCACTTCCAAAAAACTATTGCAAACACCATATTTGCAAGGGAAGCTACTGTACATGTGACTGATGGGGAGATAGGGATGATAGACTTAGATTTGAAGCCTACGCTACAATACACATCCGACGGTCGTTCGATGCAAGGAGATAGGGCTAACTCCAGCCTATCTTGGATTTTAATCAACCAGTTAATGTGGTATAGAGAGTGGGCTAAATCACTCTACAAGAAGGGAAGTCGTGGGACTTTAACAATTGGGGGAATTATGACACCAATTCTGAGGTCTTGCAATGTTCCTCTCGAAGGTCAAGGTCACCCTGCAAGATATATCGATCTAACTTATTTAAATAACGCTCACTTCTTTAAGGGACCAACCCATGAGAAGATGTATAGGTTCACTCATCCACGCTTGGGGGAGGCACGCTTATCTCTTCCCAATGTCCCAGACACCACAATCAGAAAAGGGGACAATATTTATTTTCAACCCAGCACTGATGTTCTGCAATATTCCGAGAACATGAAAGCTGTGGAAGTAGCTGATGAAGCAATGGCTGAGAGGATGGATATTCCCAATGATCAAGAGCTAAATGAGCTTGAGTGCTATTACTTAGATGAAGCCTCAACTACCAAGCAAGGGAAGAGCTTAGCCACAGCTCACAAGAACAAGTTCCAGGACAGATACTTTAGTAGGAAGTTCAAGGAAATGACCACTTAGATTAAGAAGCTTACCCTGAAGCGGAACAAAGCCACCACCTCCAAGAAGCAAAGATCCCCTGAAACCTTAAAGCAAAGTCAATCAATCACCATAAGTCCAAGGCAACCACGAGTCGTACAGCCTCACCATCACTCCTTAATAAAACCTAAAATAATACAGAGGAGGAAGAGACACCACTTTGGAAGAGACGACCGTGGATCCGTCAGCTGACGCACCATTCAACAAGAACTTCAACAGCAACAACAACAACATTAGCAACTGCAACAGCAAGAAGCACATGGTGATTACCACGGATATACTGCAGAAAAGATGGATGAACATCTCTCTTTCGAATTCTTCATACCTTATTGAGGTCCATCCCCATCCCAACCTGCACTGTATAATCCGCTTAGTGTGCATTTATTTCTGATTGTTGTTTATGTTTGTGCTTTAAGTATGTTTATGCTTTTCGTTCTTGTCCAGCCCCTAAGTCCACTTTCGAATTTGGGTTACACAGAGACTATGTAATTCAGGTTTGGGGGAGGATTCAGAGGACTATCACTAATGAAGTTTTTATGATTGTACCTTTATCTCCAACCTTGCATAGCATTTGCATAGTATCTAAAGCATAGAAAAAACCATAAAAATTTGAAATTTTTTTGAAAATTGTCTTACAAAAACAGAGTACTCATATAGTTGCATCTAGGATGTTAGATTTATAGGTTTGTCATTTGCATCCGCATAGAGAACTAGGAAGATAGTAACCTTGTAATTATGTTGTTTTATCAGAAAATGTAAGTGCCCTGGTTATTAGTTGTCTATTGCATCTTGAACTAGTATGAAGTAAAACTGCACCATGCTTGGAATATGAACTTGCATGATCATTTATCTCCTGAAGCATGTTGTGATTTGAAGTTTGCTCCTATCTATTAGAACTTGAATTTGAATGTATAATTATCATGCTTGTGTGCTGAATATGAACTCATGGATAGTATATACATATTTGGGTTATCTTCTACCATTTTGCCACTCTTGTTAATCCAAGTAGAATCCCTACCCTTGAAATTTGCCTTCTTTTAAGCAATGAATTTACTACTGAGTGGCAGGTCTTTTATGGAATGAGCTTGGTATAGCGTGTTAGGTTCGAACTGACAGGAATAGGATCTCATGTAGTTCTAGTCCATGCTTTTTGGACTATATGAGACTAGGTGGGATTCAATTTTAGGTGTTGGTTTGGGTGGCAATGAATGAAAGGGTATTGGTAGCTGGTAAAAGGAAGGGTAGAGTAAGAACCTTAGGAGAGGAATGGAAAAAGAAACAGAATATGCTAGTAGAAAGTTTGGGAGAACAATGGTATGAAAAGGAAGTATGGCTAGTGCAGAATAAGAAAAAGATATGACAATGAATTGAAAAGGGAAAAAACCCAGGAAGATAATGCAAATAAAAAGGGTCAAAAGCCATAAACATCAAAGTAAGGAAGTTCCTAAAACCACTAGCAGTCAATTAAGAAAAACTCTCTCCTAAGTGTAGCTAAAGAAAAGATGAAAAAGGGAAAAATGTGAATAAGTAAGCTCACTTCAAAATTCAAAATGGTAGATTTAGGACTTCCTACCTGGTAGAATCATGAAACTTAGGTTTCATTTGTATTGGGTAGATGAGGTTATGTTTCTGTATGTGTCTAAGTGTTCTTACCTTTAGCTTTCTGCTAATGCTCATTCCCTTTTGAAAGAACCCTTTTTCTAAATCATTAACCATTGCATAAGGGGTCATCTTTAACATGTCCTTTGACCAAATGAGTTCATTGAACGCACATGACTTGATCCATGGTTCCTGCTTAATGAATGTTAAAGGGGCTAATGAATTTGAATGCTTTATAGAAGTTGGAATTGGTCTGTGATGAGCATGGATAAGGTTTATAAGTAGGACGAGTTTATGATTGCATTCTAGAACTACTAAACATGAGATTTATATTACATGTGTTAGCAACATATTTTGGTTCTGAGTTCCCACTTTCAAACCTCTCACCCAGACTTCTAAATTACTTGTTTGAGGGCAAGCAAAGATTTAGTTTGAGGGAGTTAATGTCTCTGTATTTTATATAATTTTAGAAGTCATTTAGCATCATTTTTAGGTCTTTTAGTGTTCATATCTTGCATCTATACATGTTATTATCAAGTTTGCGATTTTTTGTAATATTTGCATTAGCATTTGCATATACATACATTTTGGAGATTTTTCAGGACTTTCAAGAGCTTTCAGGATGTTGTTGCGAATTTGGAGAAGTAAAGGGAAATGCATGGAACGGAACCAGCTCAAGCGTAGATCAATTCAGGACTCAACCAGACCATCGATCCAAGACGAAGCTGGCTTGATCACATCTCGGCCTCTGGCTCGATCATCATTGATAAACATAGATTTGCTAATCCATTGTCTAGCAAATACTTAAGTTTAATTATGTCATTAAGTACTTAAGATATCATCCAAATTCAGGTAAAGTCTAACACATTAATCCTATGTGAATCATGTTTAGTCTAAGCCATTAAGATTTTGATTCAAACATTCAAACATACAAAATTTAAGAAAGTCAAATAAAAGTCAACAATTCAAAAGTCAACAGCAATTAGAAAAAGTCAACAGAAATTGAAATTGATTAATCAATAAAACACTAAGTGAATGGTTTAGGTAATTGATTTTGGTCTTTAAAAAAATTTCATGTGGTGTCTAATACTATTTATTAAGCTAAACCCTTGATCTAAATTCCAAAAC
>OVBE01005403.1:0-21788 GCA_900406425.1 Iberis pinnata | reverse complement strand
GACATTGGAATTGATTATTAGTAGAGCTACTGTCTAGGGGTCAACTCATTGTTTGAGTTATGTTAGGTACTTAGGTAGCCCATGAAGGATTCCCAAGTCAGTTACCCTTTGTCCTTAGGAACAACCTTACCATTGATTTCACGTTCNCTTTGTCCTTAGGAACAACCTTACCATTGATTTCACGTTCTTACCTTTCTTGCATTTGCTCTGTTTTGCATCCAAAGTGTTTACAATATTTCTCTGTTTTATGCATTTTCACTTTTGTTGCACTTAGGACCCTTTAGCACCCAAACTCTTTTTAATATCAGCTTGACTTTAAAGCATCCAACACATTCTCACTGCTTAGTGCATTCCCATTATGGATTGACATTAAAAACCCATCCATACTACAACGATGGGTTGATTGATAACCCAGGGACACAAAATCCCTACTATCAAGTCCCTCAATGAAATCAAGGCTGATTGATTCCCAAACTCCAGCAGGGACTAGTAAGGGTTGTAACAAACCAGGTTTAAGAGACTGGTCATACTTGTTTCTCTGGAAAATATCACAGTTTTTGACATAATTTTTCACCTCCAAACTCATCCTAGGCCAGAAGAATAATGATTTTATTCTGTGTAATGTATTATCCCTACCTGAATGCCCTCCAATTGCAGAATCATGTAACCATATGAATATATGTAGTTTAATTTTAGAGTCATTTCCCACCATAAGCTTACCTTTGCGGCGTAGTTCATTGTTAATGTAAGAATAAGTCGGGTGGGAGTGTGCATTAGCCTGTAAATCAGAAATAATCTGGACAAGAGTGGGCAGTTTGCCAGAGTTTCTTTAGTGATTCATAAAAGTCCTGATGTGCCTGAGAGAAAATGATATGCAGAAGCTGAGAACCTGAAACTCGTGACAGAGCATTTGCTGCCAGGTTTTTTTTCCTTGTTTATACTCAATTGTGAAAGAATAACCTATTAATTTATAAAGCCACATGTGTTGGAAAGATGTGGTGACCTTTTGTTCAACCAGAAACTTCAGGCTTTTTTTTATCAGTCTTTATAATGAAGTTTTGGTGAGTAAGGTATGAACTCCAAGCTTGGACGGCATGAACAACTGCTAAGAGTTCCTTCTCATATACTGACAGTGATTGGTGACGAGGTCCCAGAGCTCTACTAATGTAACCAATTGGGTGGTTCCTCTGCATCAGGACTGCGCCAATCCCTGTGTTAGAAGCATTTGTTTCCACAACAAATGTTTCTCCAAAGTTAGGGAGAGCTAAGATTAGAGCAGATGTTAATGCAACCTTTAGCTCTGTAAAAGCAGTGGTAGCTTCTACATTCCTAGAGAAATTATCTTTGCGGAGGAGATTAGATAATGTTCTTGCTATGAGGCTATATGATTTGATGAATCTCCTGTAATAGTTTGCCAAACCCAGGAAACTTTGGAGCTGCTTCTGATTCTTAGGTATGGGCCATTGTTGAACTGCTCTAATCTTTGCAGGATCTGTACTTACCCCAGTAGATGAAATGAAATGACCAAGGTACTCAATTTTGGTTGCACCAAATGTACATTTTGAAGCCTTCAGGTAGAGATGTTGTTGTCTGAGAATAGAAAAGACAACCTCTAGGTGGTATATATGTGCATCCCAATCATTACTATATACCAAAATATCATCAAAGAAAACCAGAAGGAATTTCCTTGAGATGTTCTGGAAGACATGGTTCATCAATATTTGGAATGTATATGGGGCATTTGTTAAGCCAAACGACATTATAAGGTATTCGTAATACCCTTGTGTGTTTTGAAGGTTGTTTTGTATACATCCTCTGTTGGTAAGATCCAATGAAGGCGTGGCTTCAAAACCTTCAACAACCTCATGAATTTGTATCATAGCAATTTGCGGATTCTGGAGAAGAAGCTTATTAAGGCTCTCACCCTTGATCAATTTCCGTCCTATCTTGAGGAATCCTCGAAGTACATGTTTTACCCCACATAACCGTGAACTCCATTATGAGATTAGAGAAATCCCAAAGAATTGGACCCAAAGTTGTTAACCATTGAACACCTAACACGAGGTCACAACAGTCAAGAGGGAGGGTATGAACATCAATAGTAAAAGAGTAACCCTGAACTCTCCATCTAAAGCTTTAGCAATGAAAGCCTGAAATCATCTTGTTACCATTCGCAACTGCAACTGTCGTTGGTTTAGTAGGTTCAAGGAAACAGCTTGTTTCCTTGGCAACTGCTAAGTCAAGAAATTTTTGTGTACTGCCAGGATCCACAAGAATGTGTAGTTTATGTTTCCCATAGTAACCCATCACATGCATAAAATTAAAGGTGGAACAGCCATTTAAGGCATTGACAGATATAACTAGTGCCTTATCATCTGAAGAATCGTAGACTTCATCAATCAGAGGTTCATGTTGGTGTAAAATCCTCCTCAGAGCATTCATCATCTTCACATTCCATAGTAAAGATTTGTGTGCGTTTATGCTTCAAGTGATGGCCTGGTGAGTATGGCTCATCACAAAACATACATAGACCCTTCTTCCTACGTTCCTGCATCTCCTCATAAGAAAAAATTTTGGTGGATTTTTCTGGGTATGGTTTGTTTGTAAATGGTGGTTTAGGTGAAGGGAGAAGGGGAGTGGTGTTTGGATTCTTTTGGTGATTCATGGGAAGTGTTTGTTGGTGGGAAGAAGAATGATGAAGAAAATGGTTTGAAGGGAGCTCTTGCAGGTTTACTAGGAGATACTTGCAGGTATTTTTCATGTAATCGAGCCAGCCTAGCTGCGTCAGCAATGGTAGTGGTCCCAAACTGCCACACATGAAGAGAGAGATGAGGGTTGAGGCTTGTTAGGAAAATTCTAAGAGCATGTGCAGGTGACAAGGACATGCGTATGAGAGCTGATTCGAATTTTTCGTGAAAAAATTTCCACCGAGTCACTCTCCTACTTTAGACTGACTAATTCTGAGAGTGGATCGTCGTACAATCCAAAAAATCTAGATGAAATTGCTATCAAGTACTCCGGCCAAGATGGGTAACCGCCATGGACCTTAGAAATATAGTTGTAATTACATTCCATTGCTTTACCTTCTAGATGCATAACAGCATATCAGACCTTTTTCTCCGGCGGTGTGTTATCAAGCATAAAAAATTGCTCGCATTTGTACATCCATTCTTTCAGCTTTGATCTGTCAAATACAAGAAATCCAACCTTAGCCAGCCGCGAACCTAACACATTTTATGGTGGTGGGTCAGTGTCCGGTGGTTTGTTTGGTTTGATTTTCTCACCCATTATGTTCGAATCCTTATCATGATTTGGAGGTGTAGCCAAAAGGGTAAACCCCGAAGATGACGGAATACTGGTACCCATTATCTTCTTAGAAGGGTCTTGATTCTTGTTTTGGGCAAAAATTGAGACATCACTAATCGGATTTCTGCAGAAACGTTGAGGTAACATTTGTAGTGATGGAAAACGATAGTGAAGACTAGAGATTATCGACTTTCCGACCTTGAGCTTCACACAGTAGCTGCATTTCTTCAATTTTTTGTTCATTTCAGCCATGGAGTGTTGTCGTGTGTTGTCCGCCATGGATACAAAGCTCTGAGACCAATGAGATAGTAACTGTAAGATAGATAATCAACTTAAGACTCCACATAGACGAAGAGAATATTTAAGAGTAATATCCAAGAGATGAAAGCAGTAGAAGGAACTTCACCTCTAAGAATGAAACCTTGATGATGATAATCAATGGGAGTGATTTTCATATTAAAGAGAGAGAGGGTATATTTAGGAAAAAAATTTCATTTGTTAACTTTCTTAAACGGCAATAATGCCTTTACATAGTGCATGATTCGAGTGGTTTAGTAAACCCACTTTACATTATTTGAAATTAACTTAAACCAGATTTCTTTATTGGGCCGTATTCCATACTATAGCAGTTAAGTCGTCAGATTTTCAGCGCTGGAATCGCTGGAGATCCCAAATCTCGGAGCAAGTGGTTGTGACCGGAGGACAGGAGGAAGAGAACCCTCTACAATTTTTGTCTCTCAATCTTCCCGAGATAAAAAGAGATTTTAGAGAGAGAATGTTGGAGATAGGTCAAATCAGTCAATTCTTTCTTTTTAATATTTATTGTATCTCACTTTTATTTCTAATTTTACATAAAACGAGTAACAAAACATTTTTATGTTATATATACTTTCAATCATAATTTTTGTCTTTTATATTTAGACATCCAATTTGCCGTATTTTAAATTTATTTGGATTAAATTATATGAACAATAACATAAATTTCATATATGAGCGCATTTTGTTGACAATCCAATAAACATACTTATACCATACATATGCATTGTATTTATATGAACAAGAAAAATGTGTCCATAAAAGTAATATGGACACAATAAAACATTTTCCTTACAACAATATATTTTCGATGTTTTGCTCGAGGTTCCAGTCAAGACATTTGCAATCTCATATGTGGTATGATCATACAATAAGGAGATATCGAACTCCTCGTTGTCCATCTATGCTAGATTTCTCGAGGGTGGTGGTGTATGAGAATTCTTATACATGTCATGTTGTCTATGTGAATATACTACACCAGGTTATTCATATGAACGGATGCCATGACTATCATGTACTTGTACATTGTTAAACTACGATATACATGTAAAAATGTATGACAATTCATAGACGTACATTATAAACATTGTAGACTAAGCACTGTCCCAAAAGGGAAGTCATAGAGCTCCAATCTCTCTTGACAGAAATAATTTTCTAAGAGTGGGTTGGTCTAAAAATTAGGTCAAGTAGTTAAGTGCATGTAGTGATCCTCTTACATGAAAATCATATCACCAACGTTCGTCAATACGACGTTATACTGTTGTTTATCTATGTATAATGGTATCAGAGTCTTAACTTATGTTTTGATTGAATGAATCAATATTTATGATTGAATGTTTTGAGTGTTCTGGAAGACAGTTCTCATAAATGTCTACTTCAAATCCTTCCTCGATAGATTATCCTTTTGTAATTTCTACTTTCACAAAGACCAAAAATCGCTCTTCATCTAGTATTAGTTCCCTCTATGAAATCGAGTATGTTCTCGAAGATCAACTGATTGAAACTACTCTCCCTCTGATGAATATGTATGAATACTTTGCAAAAAAGCCTAGTGCTTTTTCGATCAGAGGTGTTCGAGAAATCATCAAATCATCATCAAGCATACGTCTCATGGAGTATGTACAGCCTAGCAAATTCTCATCATGACAAGTTCTAACAACCGAAGAAGAATAGTTTATCTCACAAAATATCCTAATAACATTTACCTCGACTATAGCAACACCAAGGATATACTCATCTTCACTTTGGAGTAGTAAAAATCGGTCCACCCTTACATCCACGAAAAGGTTTGCCAGTTGTAGCGCGAATAGCTTTAATCGACTCAAGATTAAAGTCGTATCAACAAGCTTGTATCGGAATAGTTCAGAAAACATTAAACGCATGAACAATATTCGTTACTCTATTTCTGAACTTTAATGTTCCATTACAAGATCCAAATCTATGAAAGACGCTTAAAGTCCAATTACAACTCATTGGAGCATCTATGCAAGATTGAAGTGTAGTGGCTACTCTACACCATCAAATTTTCTATAGAATCCAAGATCACGCTCTTGATCTGGTCATACCTTCTTCTCGTGATGCTTTGTATGCCGAAGTCACATCTACATCACAAGCACACAACTCTATTCAAATTCCTCGACAAATATCTCGAGAACAATTATTTCATCGACTACCATAATTAATCATGGGTTACAAGTTATGAGAAGCTGCACCAAAAAACTTAGTCTCATGTTCAAACTTCTGAAGTTAGTTTACATTCTCGCACAGATGGAACAACAGAAATTAAATTCAAAAAACCAAGATTTTCGTCATTTCAGAAGCAATTATTCACACGATTTTCCATACAAATTAATGAACAAGACATCCTGACGAGACAACAAAATACGAAGCCGCTTTATTTTTATCAAAATGGAATAAGAGTATAACCTTTTAGGGACAAAAAATGGGCATAAATTCTTGGATTTTTTCGACTGTGATGCCTGTGAAAAGGACAAATACGAGTATGACGACGATGAAAGCCACAAAAGACGTACGAAAAAAATCCTCTCTACATGAGATATCTCAAAGGAGATCCCACTGTAGGCCCTTTAAGTGAAGGAGGGTATGACTTTATAGTCCAATATTCAATGAAAAATAAGGAACCAGAACAAGATATCATGATGATAACAGGCGATAGGGTTTCCCCCACAAGAAGATTTCACGAGAGATAACATCGATTACAACCCAAATATTCTCTCAAAAAATATCAACTCGTCCGAATAATATAAAATAATTCAAGGAGAAAGGGTCTGAACTGGCAAACGGAAAATGCCATAGCTCAAAATCGACTACTTACATCGATTAATCATAGAGTTGACCAATTTCTGAAGGAAATAACAAGAGGTTAAATAGCCTTCAGAATTCAATTACAGAATTTCATGGACGACTTAACAATCGACATCAGGAAATGATGAAAATGGCACAACATATGATGTTCGACTCAACGCAATTTAAGAAAAAAGAAGCTGAAACAGCCAGCCTCAAGAGTCAACTAAAAAATCTTCAAAGATGCATCGTAAGCTCAATTTATAATCAACGACGACATACTTTACCCTCTTGGAAGGATGTCCTCTGGAATGCCTATGTATCAAGGAGCATATTCCCCTAGAACCTCTCTAATCGTCAAGAACGAAAACCTAGAACTCCAATCCCTGGTTTTCTTTCATTTAATGAAGCATTCACATCTTGTTATGGTATGACATCGACGGGGTATTCAAATCAAACCTGGTCAAAACCAAGGAAACAAAAGGATTATGAATTTAGCCAATCCAACAAACGACCAATGATTACTTCTTCTTCTAGTCATGAATCATTAGAAGATAAAAAAGGAAAAGAAATTGGCATAATTGAAATTTCAATTTTAAATATGCTAAGTACACTCGAAGAAAGATCAATTTTTTCCGAAAGAACCACAACTCCAACACAATCAAGTTTCTTCATCACAGCCGATAGCATGATAAAATATTTTTCAGAATCGAACCGTAAAGACTAGGAGTTTAGATCTGGTGACGAATCTCTGCCAAATAAATTTGCAATAGGTGGAGGATCAACACAAAAGGAAGAACCAGACATTGATGAAGTTTTCTCAAGCAATGAATAAATGCACTTCACGCCTTCTACACACCAAGATACTCCAAATATTTTCGCCTCTAAAGTAATGGTGTTCACATTTGATGACATTCCATTCGATAAATGGAATGATCGACTTGACGAATTCCACGCATTGATGAATTCAGAAGCAATTATGTCTCCATTGGAGCTAGTAATACAACAATTTACAGCAAAACTTTCAGGAGCCTTAAAAGAGTGGTAGAACTCGTTTAGAGAATGCAGACATCAAAAAGTTTATCAAACAAAAATACCTTTACTTCTAGCAAAAATTCACAGAGAATTCATTGGTACGCCAACACATTTGAAAGAAAAATTTCAAGAAGAATTCTTTAAAGCAAAATGTTGCTCGCTAAAGAAAAGAGATATGGCGAAGCATATTGAACAGCAAACAAGGAGGTATATGTGCCAAATGGTTTAAACAATTCAAGTTTGAAGCAAGTATATCTCTCTTCCATCGATGACTACCTTAGTCAACAAACTAAGTTATACATTAGAGATCAAGGTCAGATTATTGAAGGACATATACAACAATATGTGTTCAGCATACTTGTCAAACTTTGCAAGCAAAAGGAATTTTGGATGGAGTTTATGACTAAATTAAAACATCTATCCAAGGTATGCGCTAGACCGGACCTATTGATCAAGTGTTTCAAGTTTCTCATGTGATGCAAAAAGCAGGCCTAGAAAGTTTAAAAGTCATTTATGATAAATTTCAACAAGCATAGGCGCAAACGATTCTTCCGTAGAAAAAGAAGTTTTAGAAAAGCAACCAAATGCTTCCAATATCACAAAGAAGGTCATTTCTCAAAAAGCTGTAAAAAAAATCTACAAAAAAGAAGCAGTATCTCATCAACTCAATATCTAGTATCTCTCCAGATATCGATATAGAAAACCATAATTTCGAATTTGTTCTTTCATATGACAGTGTCGACAAAGATGCAATATGTGGTTACTCATAATATGACGAAACTTCTGAATCATCTACAGAAGAAGATGACGATTGTTGTTTCAAGATCACTCAAATTCCACAACAAGATGAAATACAAACAACACATTTACCTGTAACAATATTGGATCCAACATGTAAAGAATATCCCATTCATGCAATTGCATTCATAGATACTAGAGCTCCTACATCAATTATAAATCCAAAAATCTTCTCAACTTCTATGTGGCTGCTACACCAACAAGAGTTTCGAGTTGCTAATTTAGGTTCCTTAATGATAAACCTCAAGTCAAAACCAATAACTATTGAGCTCTTCCCAGGATGTTAGATCACAACTGAAGTTTTTGGTTCATCAGCACCAGGAAAAGATTTGGTATTAGGATGTGATATGTACTATGCATTGAAGAAAAATTTTCATATCTTTATTGAACCAAGAGAAATAAAATGAAAGACATTATTAAAATTTTCACGCCAATTCCAAAATTATTTACAATCGAAGGAAATACAACTCTAAAGTTCGATAAAATAAAAGAAGAGATTACATTGTCTTTATGTGCTGATTCTCATACTGAATTCCTTCAAAAGTGTAAGAATCCACTATAGTTGAATTCAGAGTTCTTCGTGTCGTTATCGTTTAAGGAGAATGTTACCACAACTCCTACAAAGGCAATTCATGCAGGAATTCCACCCACTCTGTTACAACAAGCTAACGACAATTACGATCAGTTAGTGAATCAAAGAATTGTCTCATCAATGAATTCCCCGTGGGCATGTGAAACACCCCATCCCGGACACTAAGTTCGCAAACGGTTGTTTCACGCCCAAATCACTAAGTGATTCAAGCCAATTAGTTTGTTTTATGTCTTAGTTGTTTTATGTCGTTTTCATGGGAGGTTCGTTTGATTTGTTAAGTCCTAAGTACTTAGAGACTATATGATGCAACAGAAACGAAGAGTGATCTTTATTAATATAAACATGATTAGATACAACTTATTCAAGTTTGCCATAGGCTATTACAAATTTAACAATGTTTCAATCCTAACAACTATACCAACTGTGTACACCACTCTTCGCTCCAGCCTTTAGTCTCGCGCCAAACCCGCATCCCCTTTAGTTCCTGAAAAAGAAAGAGGCATAAGTAATCAAATTATTACTTAGTGAGACAATTTAGATTGCCTTAATTGTTTAAGTTTAAGTTCAATTCGGTTCATTTAATCACTTATAACTTTACATATGTCTATACAGTCCATTGATCTGAAACCAAGGGTCTTGGCCGGACTATGTAAGTTTTGATGGAATCACCCGTTCACCTTGAGTTCGACTCAACAGACTATCTAGAAACCCGCATCTTTCAGTTGGTAAGTTTGTTTTTAGTATAATGCGACCATGCAAAGATATTGAAACACGCATGACCATCCGTACGGACCATCACTCACAGACTTAGCCATTTGAAGTGACAGAACTGCTAGAATGGTTTAGAGATGGAGCCTTGGCTGAAGTCGTGGTCCATTTGCACTCATATTAGTCTTATGCGGTGAATTCTTCACCGAACCTGCCATCTTTCCCAATTCGGCTTGATTGGATGCTCGATCCGCCTTGCCCATATATGTTCCCTTATTCTTTCTCTTTTGTCCGTCCAAAATGCCTTAGTTGATTTTTTAGAGTTTTTCCAGTGTGTGTATGTGCGAGAAATAAGCCCAAACGATCTATTTGTAGATTTTTGCCCATAACCACTCGAAATTGCCGAGCCAACTTGTGCCTTTTTGAACCGGCACAATTTTCCCAAACTGATGCGAGTTGTGCATAGCCGCCCAACTGCCCAGCTAGTGTCCAGTTTACTTAGCTGGTTCAGCTGATCTGCACTAACTTGAGCTAGACTAAACTCACCTGAGATGGACTAAGCTGCAACCCATATGACCCAACTACCTTAGCTCAATCCTTCAGCTTTCTCGAGTTAGATCCGAGCCATTGAACTGACCGTTGAACTTTAACTTACCCTCGATCTTTTACTTAGCCATTTGAACATCTTATGTTCAATGGCTAAGTATAACATTCATATTCCCCTTTCTAATTCAAATCGCCTTAGCCAAATCCTTTGGCTAGAACCATCGAACTTAGGAAAGTTTGGGGATGTTACAAGTCTCCCCTACTTACAATGGATTCGTCCTCGAATCCAAACTCATACTTTCCTTTATTCATTATGGTCAAATGTCTCGAATCCCTACCTTTTTGTTCCTTAGCCATAAAACAACGCATCCCCAAATGGCTAAGTAACAAAAAGATAGAGCTTCAAGCATCATTTTCTTCAAACCATTATGGAAACTCGACCTTCATTTTGGCTTCTATTTCCCATGTTTGTTCTTATGATCCATAAAAATCCCAAGCCACGTCAACCATTCCAACAACCTTTCTCCTGGTTTGCTTGTCCATTCGGTCCACAATCTGAACCGGCCTAGCTTCCACAGTTAAGTTTCGCCTTAAGTCTTTTGGTTTTTCTGGAACAACCACATCTTGGTTGCCCAATCATTTTCTTATATGCGATACATGAAATACATTGTGGAATGCTTCCATTTCCGCAGGCAAGTTCAACTTGTAAGATACTACTCCAACCCACTCCAATATCCAAAAAGGTTCTAAGTACCTTGGGCTTAACTTCCCATTCACGGAATTCCTATCACTTCCTTTGAACGTGATCATTTTCAAGTAGACTAACTCGCCCACTGAAAATTCTATGTCCTTCCTGTACTTATCGGCATAACTATTTTACCTATCTTGCGCTTCTTTCATCTTGAGCCTTAGGAACTTTATCGTTTCCGTGGTCTCCTTCATTATTTATGGACCCATTAGACTTTTCTCTCCCACTTGGGTTAAACATAACATTGTCATGCAAGCCCGTCCATACGAGGCTTCATATGAGGACATTCCAATACTTGCTTGGAAATTGTTGTTGTAGGAAAATTCCACCAAATGCATATACTTCTCCCACGAACCACCCCAATCTAACACACATGCCCACATCATATCCTCCAATGTTTGAAAGTTCTTACCGACTGTCTATCTGTTTGCGGGTGATAGGTTGTACTCATGTTCACTTTTGTTCTTAAGGCTTTTTGGAAAGCCTTCCAGAAATGAGACGTGTATCTTGAGTCTCTATCCAAAAAAATTCTTGATGGAATCCCATGATGTCTTACTATCTCATAGATATACTTTCCACCAATCACCTCTACATCATAAGTCGTCTTGATGGCTATGAAATGGGCAGACTTAGTCAGTCTGTCCACCACTACCCAAATCGTATCATGTTTGGACTTAGCCCTAGGCAAGCCCATCACAAAGTCCATTGTGACATTATCTCACTTCCATTCAGGATTGGGCAAGTTTTACATCAAACCGCTTGGAACTTGATGCTCTACTTTAATCAACTGGCATGATGTACACTTTGAAACTCAAGCCGCCACATCCCTCTTTATCCCTACCCAATGATAGTACCGCTTTAGGTCCCGATACATCTTATTCATTCTTGGATGAATCGAGAACTTGGACTGATGGGCTTCTCTTAGGATCTCTTCCTTGAGTTCCTCATCACTGTCTCGTGAATCTTAAATCACTGTCTCATCACTGATTCCTAAAGGCTCCTGGTTTGTGGTGATTGCATCAAGATGCAAACTGTGAACCATATTTTTCAACTCTTTCGTTTCCCTTTGGGCACTCACATCTTTTCGCCTCCTACTCAAGGCATCACCACTAGATTGGCTTTTCCCAAATGGTAAGCAATGTCCAGATCATAATCCGCCACAAAATCCATCCACCCTCTTTGTCGAAGGTATAGTTCCGGCTAGGTGAAGATATACTTGAGGCTTTTGTAATCCGTGAAAATTTTCACCTTGGCTCCATACAAGTATAAACGCCATATATTCAACGCGAACACAACGACAACCATTCAAGTCATGAGTGGGATAATCCCTTCATGCTTAGGCAACTTTCTGGATGCATAGGCAATGACCTTGTCACCTTGCATCAACACGCAATCTAGTTCTGATGTTGATGCATCCGTGTATACCACATACGGTTCTCCTGGCTCATGCAAAGCCAGTATTGGTGCACTAGTCAGCATCTCGTTAAGCTTTGTGAAGCTTCTCTCACACTGATCCAACCACACATACTTGACATCTTTTCCTGTCAAGCGGGTCAAAGGTTGTGCCTTACTCACAAATCCCTTCAAGAACTTGCGGTAATACCTAGCCAGGCCAAGGAAACTCCTTATTTCCGAGGCATTTTTTGGTCTGATACTCCTTTTCCAGAAGCTGCACTTACTTAACTTGGTATAGAGTTTTTGTTGCTGAAACTTTTCCAATATAGCCCTCAAGTGACCTTGATGCGTCTTTTGATCCTTCGAGTACACCAGTATATCATCCATAAAGATGATCATAAACTCGTCCAAGTACTCTCTGATTATCTCGTTCATCATCTTCATGAATGCTACTGGAGCATTGGTTAGCCCAAAGGCATCACTACAAATTCGTAGTGCCTATACCTTGTGCGGAATATCGTTTTCTGCACATCACTTGGATCAATCGGGATATGATGATATCCCGAAGCCAAGTCAATCTTGGAGAACCAGGTGGCACCTTGAGTTGACCCAGCAACTCATCTATTTGGAGGCAATGGGTACTTGTTTTTGACTGTAACCCGGTTCAACCCTTGATAGTTTATGCACATCTTGAAACTCTCATCCTTTTTTCACAAACAGTACAGGAGATCCCCAAGGCAAGCTACTTGGCCTTATGAATCCCTTTTCCAACAATTCATCAAATTGTTTCTTCAGCTCCGACATTTTCGCATGAGACATTATATAAGGGCCCTTAGAGAGTGGTGCAATTCCTGGTTCAACCTCTATCGTGAATGGATCTGACCTATCATGAGGTAAACCCATTAAGGCCTGGAACACATCTTCGAATTCATTAGCAACCAAAATGTCCGTAAGGTCCACTCCCTTCCCCACTTACGGTACACTGATTGTGGCCAGATAGGCTTCACAACCTTTTTCCAGCATCCATTATGCTCGGAGTGCTGGCACCAATAAGTTCTCAGATGTTGGTTTGATCCCCTGGAATTCCAACCGTATGTCCTCTCTTTCAAACCAGAGTCTGCCTTTGTGACATTCCAGAGTGGCTTTGTGTCTTGAAATCCAGTCCATCACCGAGATCATCTCATGTTTATCAAGCGGGACAATGATCAAGTTGGCTGGCATGTCCACATCCCCAACTCTCACTAGAATGTCTCAAACTGATCCTGGGTGAACATTACTTGTCCCCCGACTGCCCTAACTATCCTAAATTTTCCTCCTTGTTCCTTCTGAAACAAGCATTTTCCTACCATCGTCGGGCTCACGAAACTATGCGTGGCCCTCGAATCGAATAAGGTACACGTTGCAACACCTTTAATCTCCAAGGTCCCTACACATTCACGTAGAACGGTAAGCCTCTTGTACATTCCATGCAAACCCATGCATGTAGACCATGCATCAAATGCATACAGAAAGTACAATACTTGCACTCGAACTATGCAATAACTGCATAAAAACCACACAACAAATGCATGCGGACAGTGCAACACATCCACCCAGACTATGCAAAAAATGCATAAAGACCATGAAATAAATGCATGCAGACATTGCAACTCATGCACCTAGACTATACAAGAATGCATACAGACTATGCAACAAATACATGCAGAACGTGCAACACATTCACCAGACCATGCCTTAAAGATATTCAGACCATGCAACTAATGCATGCAAACCGTGCAACACATGCACCCAAACCATGCAACCCATGTGTGCAGAAACTAACAAGTTTGGCTTAGTGAATATATGTGATTGCATTAAAGTTTCTTGACTCATCGGCCTCCTTGGACAGCTCATAGACGTGAGGTGCTCCGGCTTGCCTTTTGGCTTGTGGCAGATTTGTTCCTTCACTTCCCACTTTCTGGCCGACTTGTTTTTCCACTTGCAGCTTGGGACAATCTCTCTTGATGTGTACAACCTTTCCGCAGTGGTAGCAATTCCCAGCCGTTTGATTCATTCTTAGCCCTTGGTCTTTCCGTGGACAATATGAGATCTTGTAATCTGGACTTTTGCACCTTAGGCACACTCCTGATGCCTTCCAACAGATTCCTCCATGCGTTCTTCCGCATGTCTTGCATTCAGTGCGTCTTCTCGTTCTTTGACAAGCATCATCGGATTTTCCCTTCTTATTTTTTGGTATGATTACCCCCACCCAGCTTAGCATGACTCTTTGCCCGAGCCAGTTTCTTTTCCTCCTTGAGATCTGCTTCTATCATCGTTGTCATTTCCACTAGTTCAGACACCGAGCTAAAGGTGCAAACTGAGCAATGAATGTGCAGTTCCACCTTAAGCCCATGAATGAACTAACATAATTGGGTTTTCTCATCTTCAGCTCTCTTCCCACATATCGCCTAAGGCGATTGAAATCTTCCTCATATGCTCGGACAGTCTTGCTGCCTTGCACCAAGTCTAGAAAATCTCCCTTAATCATATCCCAAGCTTTTAATGGGAAGTACTTGCGGATGAACTCCGCATCAAAGTACGCAAAGGTGACCCATGCGCTTCTCCACGGCCAACCACCAACTGTGCGCATCCTCTTCCAGGAAGTGGACTGCTATGTCCTTCCGATAGTTAAAAAGACATCGAGTAGAATTGAAGTTCCTTATTATTCTACTCTTCTACTCATCCGCTTCTATCGGATCTGCACTTCCCTGGAAGTGCTTAGTTCCCAACTTTGAAACGTGTTCCAACACGCTCAAGTAATCCACCTTTTCCGCCCTCCTCTTCGAACGGCTTAGGATCGGCTATCTCCACCACTTTGTTTTGATCCCCATGCAGAAGTGCACCTATTGGGATTGCAACTTGATTTCTTCCTGTGAATCCAACAGGTTTTGCAGCCTATAGTGCCAACTGGACCAATTGCTCTAATTTTACCGCAATTGCTTGCAAAGCCTCCCAAATCACTAGGGTTGATAGACTATATGGAAATTCACTTCAACCGCATCTTTCAAGTTCTGTATTTCCGCATTTGAAGTATTAGAAATATTCTCGTGACCACCCACGACCTTATTCTGGTCGATTTCATGTTTTCGCATTATCTAGACTCCTACTAACGATTTCTGACTCTAGGACCAGTCGCAACCGTTTTGCCCAAGTCTACCGCAGCCTGATTTGGATCTAAATGTCTATCTTTCTTGCTCATTCCGACCTTACTCTTACTATGTGGGAAAACAAAGTTTGATTAGATCGAACTTTACTTTTCCCGTCTTGCAAGAAAAACAACACAGATCTGCGAGACGTCCAACCAGCCAAGTGGTGTATCCCATAACCTGACACTTAATTTCTCCTAAGATCAAGCATGTTCTGATACCAACTTTAAACACCCCACCACGAGCACTAAGACTGCAGACGGTTGTTTCACGCCCAAATATTCAAGAAGATTAGTTTGTTTTATGTCTTAGCCATTTTTAAGTCTAATTCATGTAAGGTTCGTTTAATTTGTTAAGCCGTAAGTAATTAGAGACTATATGATGAAACATAATCGATAAGTGATCTTTATTAATATAAACATGATTTGATACAAGTTGTTCAGTTAGTTATAGGCTATTACAACTCTAACAATGTATCAATCCTAAAAACTATCCCAACTATGTACACCACTCTTCGATCCAGCCTTCAGTCACGCGCCAAACCTGCATCCAACTTAGTGAGGCAATTTAGATTGTCTTAATCGTTTAAGTTTAAGTTCAATTCGGTTCGTTTAACCAGTTATAAATTTCTGAATGTTCAGACAGTCTATTGATCTGAAATAAAGGGTCTTGGCCATACAGGATAAGTTCTGGCAGAATCACTCATTCCCTAGACACTCGTCCCATCCACCTCACCTTGAATTCGAATCAACATACTATCCAGAAACCTGAATCTTTCAGTTGTTCTGATTTTTTTAGTATAATACGACCATGTTGAGATATTGAAACGCGCATGACCATCCGCACAGACCATCACTACGGACTTAGCTATTAGAAGTGACAGAACCACCAGAATGGCTTAGAGATGGAGCACTGGACGAAGTCATGTTTTGTTTGCACTCATGTTAGTTTTATGCGGTGAATTATGCACCGAACCTGCCATCTTTCCCAATTCGGCTTGACTAGATGCTCGGTCTGCCTTGCCCAGAACTGTTCCCTTACTCTTTCTCTTTTGTTTGTCAAAAATGCCTTGGTCGATTTTTCAGAGTCTTTCTGATGTCTTTGTATGCTCGAGAAATGATCTCAGACGATATATTCATATATTTTTGCCCATAACCGCTCAAAACCGCCGAGCCAACTTATGCCCTTTCGAACATGCACGATTTTCCTGAACTGGTGCGAGTTGTGCATAACCGCCCAACCACCCAGCTCAGCCCAACTGCCTAGCTAGTGTCCAGTTCACTTAGCTGGTTCAGCTGACCTGCACTAACTTGAGCTGGAATGAACTCACATGAGCTGGAATAAGCTGGAATAAGCTGCAACCCAGCTGACCTAGTTGCCTTAGCTCAATCCTTAAGCTTTCTCAAACTGGATCCGAGCCATTGAACTGAAACTGAACTTTAACTTAGTCCCTCAGTATTTTACTTAGCCATTTGAGCATCCTATATTTAATGGCTAAGTCTAACATTTGGATTACCCTTTTCTAAGTCAAATCCCCTTAGCCAAATCATTTGGCTAAGTTTTGGCTCGAACCATCGAACTTAGGAAAGTTTGGGGATGTTACAACATGTAAGACATTTTATGTCAATAATCGTGTTGAGCAACCAAGAGGAAAACCAAGATTGGTTATTGATTACAAGCCTCTTAATCAATACTTACAGGATGTTAAATTTTCTCTACCTAATAAAAGGGCACTTCTTCAACATCTTCAAGGAGCAACATTATTTTCTAAAATCGATTTAAAATATGGATTTTGGCAACTAAGTGTACATCCAGAAGAAAGTTACAAAACAAAATTTTGTCTACCAAATTGACATCTCCAGTGGAATATTTTACCGTTTTGGTCTAAAGATGACACTTTCACCATTCCAACAGGTTATGTTACAAATATTTAAGCCTCTTTTACATACAGATTTGATTTACATTGATGACATTTTCTTATTCTCATCGAGTGTTGAAGAACATGTTCAAGCACTTCAACAGTTTCAAGATATAATTCAAGAATATGAGATCATGTTATCGGCCCGAAAGATGATTATTACCCAGGCCAACATTGAATTTCTGGGGATGCAAATCAGAGATGGTAATTTTGCACCCTAGCCCATCTAGTTACAACGCTCCTTGATTTTCCCGGCGAAAATTTAACAAAAAGACAAGTTCAACAATTTTCTAGGGGTCATCAATTATATAAGCGAATTTATCCTGCAACTTTCGCAACTAACAAGACCACTCCAGAAAATGCTGACAAAGAATCCACCACAGTGGACAAAGCAACAAAAAAAAGTAGTACAAAGCCTAAAGGTAGAAGTACATAAACTACCTCCTTTAAAGATTTCTTCCACAAGAACACGCATTTTGCAAATAGATGCGGGTGAAAAATATTAGGATGCAATTTTATTTTAAGAAATAAATGGTAAACGTCAAATTTGTGGATACAAAAGTGGATGTTGTAAAGATTCAGAACTGCATTATCACTCCACTTTCAAAGAGATATTAGCGGTCAAGAAAGCAATTGAAAAAACTGAATTTTATCTGATTGGACATAAATTTCGAATCGAACTGGATATGTCTTATTTCTCGAAGATATTACAATTCAAGCAAAACATGGTCCCACATCAACAAATTACGATGGAGCGGATTGTTTTCAAAGTACGACTTTGAATCCTTCTATTTAAAGGGCCCCAAGAATATCCTTGTTGATATGCTAAGTCGAAATCCACCAAAAGAAATTGATCTAATGTCGACTTCCTCAGATAAAAGCTACTTTGACTTGATGCCAATATTCCCGAAGACACTCGTGAGCTAATCTTAAGAAAAAATTTCCACGAAAGTCTTCGCCAAATGATAGTCTTTTATCAGTCTATTGTCTCGTTAAAGTACAAAATTAATAGTCATTACATTGCACCAATGGGAGTCCATCCAGACTATCTGTTTGCACACCTCTTCCGCATCGAGCAAGTCCATATGCCAGAAGAAATTCTATGTTTCCTTTGGTATTTCAGCGCAGTCCATACTATTGGGATCACGTTTGACATTCAATGTATTTACCAATATATCAATACTCATCAAGGTTAGAAAGATTGTCTTTCGACATTCTTAACATGGTTTGCACCATTGCACATATGGATTGGAAATATAAGAAGGTCGGAAAAGGAGATAGCACTGCCATTTAAAAAGATTTGAGGACAAGGAACTCTTAATCCTTTCTTCCACCCTCACACGATTTACTTCTTCCATCGACCAGTTCAAGTCAATTAGAAGTCCAAAAAAGTTCATGCTTTTCCTAACCTCATTCATCATAAAGTCTATCAAAGAGAAGTTCTCCCAGATTTCAATGTCAAAGACAACGAAGCCTACGAAGAATTTTATACTAATGCATTTCATCTCAACAGTGCCAGCCAAACATTTCCTATTCCCGTTCTACCCAGTATGGAATTATCGTCCCATGGAGTACCATATGAGTCTCGATGAAAACCTGCAATATTTTATGGAGAAAAATGAATACGTCCCCGAGATATTGAAGAAAGTAACAATAAAAGACGTAATTAAAGAAGAAGACTCCGCCGAAGATTTCCCTCCAGAATACTTCAAGATGCACAACTCCCTGAAGATGACTCAATGAACATATACAAGATTGACAGAAGGTTCAATATCGACATCAACACCAATTCACTAATGGATTATGAAAAATCAGAAGATTATTACGAATGTCCAGATGATCACTACTGATGTTGTGATAAGCATATCATCCAGTTCGAAATGGATCATTAAGTAAAGACCCGCTATTAGTAGATAATTATGTTTAATAAATAAAAGTGTGTTTAAGTATGTAAAATGTTGATGTAATAATAATGTAAGCGATGATATAATCACCAATATAAGCATGAGGTAAGCATGATGTTATCGCTGATGTAAGCGTTTATGTCATCAACCACTTATCCTCACTACTATAAATATGTATACTACCTCCTTGTAAGAAAATCACCTTATAATTTCCAATAAAATCTTTCTCTAAGTTTTATCTTTCTAAATGTCTCTCTAAGTTTGTTAGTTTTCCAGGCCTCCTAACTTCTTCATATGTTTTTATTTCCTTCTTTCATTTTTAAGCCGTGATTCTGCTCCGTTGTCATAGCCAAGAAATAAGTGGTTCATCAACACGATGGTCAATATGGCATTCGTGGGGGATATGATTTTTTAAAAGTGGATTGATATAAAAAAAAACTAGGCCAAAGAGTTAAGTGCATATAGTGATCTCCTTATCTGAAAACCATATCACCAACGTTCGTCAATATGATTTATACTAATAAAGGCTACGATAAAAAAACACATCTAAGAGTATGTGTGGATGTATCAGGATCGGTTTAACATTTTAAAACTATTTTTTAGTAAAATATTAAGAAACTTCGTCTCTAAATAATTCTTACGATCAAAAGCACACAAAAGAAAAAAAGAAAAGAAAAAATGTAGTGAAGATGAATAAAAAACATAATTTATAGTGACAAACACATCAGAAAGTATGTATAGTGATTTGTTTTAGATATTAAAACTATTATTAGTGAAAAGTTAAGGTTCCGTTTCAAAATCAGAAATCTAAGATCAAGACCACACAAAACAAAACAAGAAAATGTAGTGACAATGTATAAAAGAACTATAGTTGATGGTGAAAAATAGATCGAAATGTATGTGTGGATGTATGAACATAGTTTCACTTTTAAAGCTATTATCTAGTGAAATATTAAAATCTACTATGTTTCAATAATAAAATTATGAGATCAAAACCACAAAAAAAAAAAACAAAATGTATTAAAGATGAATAACTTTTTTATCATACATTTAAAAATAGATTGGAGAGTATGTGTACTAACCATAACGTACATTTTCTTCTCAGAGGATCGAGAACAGGCATGGCTAGCCTAGCCTCCTAGGCAAGCAATTGTTGAATATTAATTTCCACATTTCCCATGTCACACGCTCAATTAGGAGCTCTGCTACCACGTCCACGAACGCCCCCACTACTAGGAGCACATCTAAGAATATCCACAAATCTTAACCTCGCCATTTTAAAGTCTAGAAATTGTTTTTGTGCATATTTAAGTCATTTTCATGTGTTCAATTTGGACTTATGGGAATCAATGATGTTTAGAATAGCTTAAGGGTGATTGAAAAAAAACACAAGAAGAAGAGCCGGAGTAATCAGCGGCCTAATTCGCGGGATTGAAAATGAAGACTATCCAGGAGCTACCAAAGAGTTACACTCATGGTCTAAACCGCTGATATAGAGGAAGAAATTTGCAAGAGTTTGATAGTCTTAACTGACTACCCTATTTTCTCCTTCAACACTTATCTCATTTTGTTTATAATGTTGTTTGTATTTCTCTACTCCTTTAATAGAGTAAAAATTCTTTAGTAATGAAATATCTTGTTTGACCCAAAAAATCTCACTTGTTTTCTCTTTTAGATACTTTTTTAGAGTGTTTTTCTTGGATTTTCACTTTTCAACTATTATTATTATTTTCAAGTGAAATTTTAAGATTTTGTCTCAATAAAAAAATTTAACATCAAATCCACACACAAAAAAAGAAAAAATAAGTGCAGATGAAGGAAAAATATATTGTACAACGAAAAACATATTCTAATGTCTGTGGATATATACATGATTAGTTTCAACGTATAAAACTATGTTTTAATGAAATGTCAAGGTTTTCTGTTTCGAAAATAAAAATTCAAAGACCAAAACTACACAAATGAAAACAAATAATGTAGTGAAGATGAATCAAATAAATATATCTTATGGTGAAAAACATATCGGAAATTATATATGGATATATCGAGACTAGTTTCAAATTTCAAAACTATTTTCTAGTGAATTTTTTAGGTTTTTTATTTCAAAAATAAAACTCTAATATCAAATCCCACACCAAAGAAAACAAAAAGTATACCGCAAATGAACAAAAATATGTATCTTACCATGAGAAATATATATATTCAAAAGTATGTGTGGATATATCAGTATTAGTTTAATATTTTAAAATTAATTATATACTAAATTATTAAGGTACTTCATCTCAAAACAACTTTTAAGATCAAAACCACAGAAAAAAACAAAAAAACAAAAAAAATGTAGTGAAGATGAACAAAAAAATATATTTACAGTGAAATATCAGAAAATATGTATTACGATCAGTTTCATATTTTAAAACTAATTTTTTGTGAGATATATAGTTTTGCTTCAAAATCATAAATCTAATATCAAAACCACACACAAAAAAAAAATGTAATGAAGATGCATAAAAGAATTATATTTTATGGTGAAATA
>OVBE01005402.1:0-21562 GCA_900406425.1 Iberis pinnata | reverse complement strand
TGACCGATGTGGACATATCGGTCAGGCCATGACCGATGCCATGACCGATAAAATCCCCTGCCACTTTTCTCTCCTTGCATCGGTCATGTGCTCTGTTCCTGACCGATGTGCATGACCGATGCATTCTGTTTTGGGTCGTTTCTTCACGTTTTCGACCTCCTTTCGATCCGTAAGTTGCATCCATGGCTCCAATCACCTGAAACATGAGAATGCATATGCAAATGCACCAATACTAGTCTAAATGATTATGAATCTAACCTAAATGGATGCAGAATAAGGCTAAAAACATGCTAAAATACAAGTATATCATCAACCGCCTTTCATCTCCTTTTTCCTTATCAAATGGGTCTTTGGGCCTGAGACAACTTAACACACACATTAAACAGTTCGGCAAGATCCAAGATATAACTAGGTACCACACAATGAACACAATTTTGATTTTATTCACCAATATGACATATTTCAATCATGGTAGTGTGCATGAGTGACCCGATATGCAATTGTGACCATGCCAGTCAATATCGTCAAAAATACAACCAAAATATGTGATATACATACGAGTGAATCAGTTTAGCCAACTGTTTATCAGAACCACTTTAGACAAGAGCTTGATTAAGAGATTATTTCAGTGACTCATACCTCTGCTTGGTGACATTGTGACTACACTTTCACTCTGTCATGTCTTTATTCTGATCTTATCTCAAGTATCTGTTCACAAGTACCATTCTTCAGGAAGCTGGAATTTCCTTTGAAGAGTCATTTCATTTTTTTTACGATTCAATCGTTTGATCTTCTTTTCGATCAGTTCGAGTGATTGAGGTGCAGATGTATCACTTGACTTCTCAACATATGCGTGTGAATTTTTTTCCCTTTTTTATTATTATCACATTCAATCACTCAGTTCTTCTCAGCTCTTTGACCTCATGGTATGAATACTTATAGCCCGTTGACATTGATCATTTCAGAACGGCATGACAGGCAACTGTTTTCCACAATGTACGACACAAACAACACTCTGAATTTCTTGTAACTTTATACAACTTGAGCTTATATACATGTCAATAAATTGTTCCCTACACATGATGACCAAACTAGACTTCATAAACACCAATAACTTTTCTTAAATTAATGAAACGATTAAAATCCAAAGCTTTTGTGAATAAATCAGCAAGTTATAAATCAATGCTAACATGGTCAATTGCAATCAGTTTCTCCTCAATCAACTTTGTGATGAAATGATGTCTAATATCTATATGCTTGGTTCTAGAGTGTTGAACTGGATTTTTAGCTATGTTTATAGCACTTTTGTTATCACACAATATTAGCAAGGAATCAGATTTCATACCATAGTCAGCTGATATCTGTTTCATCCAAGAGTTGTGTGCAACAACTTCCCAATGCTATGTACTAGCTTCTGCTGTGGACAATGAAACACAGTTTTGTTTTCGGTTGTGCCAGGCAATCAGATTGTTCCCCATAAAGAAACAACCTCCACATGTATTGTGCCTATCATCTAGAGACCATTCCCAGTTCGCATCACAGTATCCAACCAGATTCTTGTTTGTATCTCTTGTAAAGTAGATCCCCAAGTTAGATGTTCCCTTTACATACCTAATAATCCTCTTGGCAACGGCTAAATGAGATGCTTTTGGTTGTGCTTGATATATGGCACAAATACCCACGACAAATAGAGCTTGTTTGTATGCTTTTCCAATCATACCTCTATAGAGCTTTGGATCCAAATCTTCACCTGATTCATCTCGTGATAACTTGTCATTCGTTCCCATTGGAGTTTTTGCGTCTTTGCTAGTCTGCATTCCAAATCTTGTTACCAGGTTCCTTGCATAGGTACTTTGAGTCACAAAGATTCCATCCTCTGTTTGCTTCACTTGTAGTCCAAGAAAATAGGTGAGCTCACCACACATGCTCATTTCAAACTCATTTGTCATACTTTCAACAAATTCTTTGACCAATATGTCCTTTGTAGCACCAAAGACAATATCATCAACATAAATCTGAACTATGATCAGATCACTGTTTTCTTTTAGCACAAACAACGTCTTGTCTACCGATCCTCGTTCATAGCCTTGATTGATAAGAAATGTTGTCAACCTTTCATACTAAGCCCTGTGAGCTTGTTTCAAACCGTACAATGCCTTTTTGAGTTTGAACACAAACTTAGGATGTTGCGAGTCTTCGAATCCTTTTGATTGTTCCACATGGACTTCTTCTTGTAGAATCCCATTTAAGAAGGCACTTTTCACATCCATCTGATGTAATTTGAATTTCAAAGCACATGCCATTCCAAACAGGAACCTAATTGACTCAAGATGAGCCACATGAGAAAAAGTTTCATCAAAGTCAATCCCTTCAACATGAGAATACCTTTGTGCTACTAGACGTGCCTTGCTTCTGACATCAGTTCCTGATTCATCAATCATATTCTTGAAAATCCACTTGGTACTAACCACATTTTCATTACAGGTCTTGGAACCAAATCCCAGACATCACTTCTTTTGAACTGACTCAATTCCTCTTACATTGCTGATATCCAAAATTCATATGCCAGAGCTTCTTTGTGATTCTTTGGTTCTACAACCGATATAAACGCCGAGAACATGATAGAATCAGACAGTTTTCCAGATGCTAACTGTTTGAAGTCAATTTGTTTTCCTCTCATAACCCTCTCCCCCTGAATCTCACCAATCACATCTTGTTTGGAGTGATTCATGTGTACTTGCAGAGTGGAAATAGGTGTTGAAGAGGTTGGGACACTTGTACCAGGGGGAAAATCAGCTTCCTATCCTGATGATTCGGCTATCTTATGAATCATCATTCTGGATGATGAATAATCATCAAAAACCACATTAATGGTTTCTTGAACCATGTTGGTACGCTTGTTAAACACCCGAAACACCATACTAGTACCGGAATATCCCAAGAAGAACAATTCATCACTTCTGGAATCAAACTTCCCAAATTGATCCTTATCATTCAAGATATAGCAAACGCAACCAAACACTTGAAAGTAACCCAGACTAGCTGTATTTCCTTTCCATATCTCATACGGAGTTTTGTTTGATCCTTTGCGAACAAACACACGATTGATGATATAGCAAGCTATGTTGATTGCTCTAGCCATTTCTTGTAATGTTCTGTTTTTCCTTTCCACCACTCCATTTTGTTGTGGTGTTCTAGGTGCTGAATACTGATGCACAATACCTTGATTTTGACAGAACATGTCAAACAGCTCATTCTGGAATTCACCTCCATGATCACTCCTTATTGTTTTGATTCCACACTTGTCATTCTTGAGTTGTAACGCCAAGATCTTAAAGCTCTCCAAAGTCTCTGGCTTTTCTCTTAAGAACTGTACCCATGTATACCTGGTAAAGTCATCGACAATCACAAGTATATATATCTTCCCAGTCAAGCTTTCAACTTGTATAGGACCCATTAGATCCATATGAACTAGGGATAAAGGTTCATAAGATTTGACATCAGGAGCAGACTTGTGATACTCTCTAATCTGTTTGCCATGTGAAATGGTCCACAAACAAATGAGTCTGATGTTTGTATCCTTGGAACCCCTCGTACAACCTCATGATTGACTAGTTTAATTAGTGTCCTCATGTTTAAGTGGCCATGTTTTCGGTGCCACAACCGTGCTTCTGAATTTTGAGTTACACTCAGACACTTATTTTGTGGTTTCCACATGTAATAATTGTTACATGATCTTAACCCTTCCAACTTGATCACCCCTAAGTTATTAACAGCTTTACATGCTGCTCTAGTGAAAGTAAATTTGAGTCCTTCATCACACAGCTGACTGATGCTCATCAAGTTCACCTTAAGTCCGTCAACAAGGTAAACATCTTAGAGTTCAGGCTCACTCCCACCTGCCATACCCTTTCTTCTGAGTTTTCCTTTAGATCCATCACCAAATGACACCTTTCCAGCTGAAAATTCTTGAAACTCATTTAGTTTTTCTTGAACTCCAGTCATATGTCATGAACAACCACTGTCAAAGTACCATGGAGTTTCAGTTGCATCTGTCTCTACTGAGAATGCCACATGACAGACCATATGACTATCTTGATGTGTTTTGTTAAGGTTAACATTTTTCTTCATCTCTGGGTATAAGTCACTCTTACGAATCCACCCTTTGTTTCGTCGCTTGTTATCCCTAAAAACATGTTTCTTTCTTTTAAGAAGAGACACCTTGTTGAGAAACAACCGACAATAGTACTTGTAGTGTCCTGGTTTTCCACAGTACCAGCAGCCTGAAACAAAATCAGTTCTTTAAAATGGTTGAACCGTAGTTCTCTGTCTGTGAGATGTATGATTAATACCCACACCGCCTTGTCCTTTAACAAACTTGGTTTCTTTGAACTGATTTCCACCATTGTATCCTAGACCCCAGTGATCATTTCCCATCTTTCCAACAGACAACAACTTATCCAAATCCTTTGTACCATTACTCAACATCTTGATGTTTCTCAGCTGTTCTTACAATCTTCCTTCAGTGAGTTCATTCTTTTGTATCTCCTTGTGTAAAGACTCCTAGAGTTCCATTTTTTCCTTAGTAACAACCTCAAATAACTCAGTCAAACGCTTGATCTCATTACTTTTCAGGATCAAGTGCTCAACTAGAATCCAGTTTTCCTCCTCCACGAAAAAATTCTCTTCCTCATCAATTTCTTAATCCTCATCATCTTCATGAATGATCCCTAAGAATGATACACAATTATTCAGAACATCCCCTTCTCCTTTTTCATCCTCAGAATCACTCTCACTCCAACTTACAAATGACTTATCGTTTCCAGTTCCTTTTACTCTTCCAACACAATCAGTCCTGGTGTGACCATAGCCTTTGCACTCATAACATTAAAGAGTGCTACGTCTCTTCACAGTGGGACAATCAGCCTTGAAGTGTCCAAAGCCTTCGCACTCAAGATACTGTTTTCTCCCTTTTTCAGGTCTCTGTCTTGGCCAATTCTGATATTTGAATTACTATTCGTTTGACCTCTCTCAGTTTTTCTGAAGTACTTCTTGACTATTAGTCCAACTTTATCCTCCAGATCAGCTTCCTGATTAGTAGTTTTTTCTGAGGCTACAAGAGCAATTCCCTTATCTACTATCATTTCCTTTTTCCTGATCTTCAACTCATATGCTTGCAACATCCCTACCACTTGTTCAAACTTCATGGTGTCTGAATCAAGGGCAACCTCAATAGCTGACATGTCTGGCTGAAATTTATCTGGCAGACTTCAGAGGAGTTTCTTAGCCAGCTTCTTGTCTTTGTAGGTCTTCCCCAACACTAAAGCTTCATGTGTTATCCTTCTTATCTTCCTACTGAATTGATTCACCGTCTCATGTTCATCCATTGTGAGTGTCTCAAATTCGGATGCGAACATATCAATACGAGTACGCTTCACATTAGATGTACCTTAATATGAGGTTTTCAGAATATCCCAAGCATCTTTAGCCCTTGTACACCCTTGAATTCTAGTGAATTCATCAATAGGCAACGAGGTAAAGATCTTAATAAGCGCCTGAGAGTTTATCTTAGCCACGCTCTTCTCAGCTAGAGTCCAGTCCTTCATTGGTTTTGGTATCTTCTCACCTTCTGCATTCATATTCATGAGCGGATCCCATCCTTCAACAACAGCAATCCAATCATTCATATCAATGCTTTGAATAACTTGAGTCATCTCAACTTTCCAGTAACCATAGTTGTTAGCATCTAGCACCAGTGGTTTGTTTAACATAACAAACTGTTGATTATTCTCCATACTTGCCACAAGATCTCACCTGTTATAGGATAAAAAAATCCTTTAGTCGATGATCCGCTCTGATACCAATTGATAATGTATAGAGGATAATGAACAAATCAAAGCTTTATTTTACACAACAAATACTTCTTTATTATACTTTATTTGTTTGATCTTTCTTACAAAGTCTCAACCCAAACAGGTTTTACACAATCCTATACTCTACTAGATTGTCACCTATAAGTTTAATAAACACAGCCTACTTAATCACTCACTCATGATCCTCTCAAAGGCTAAAGAACACTCACTAGAAACAACTCTTTGTTTTTCAAAAGTTGAATCGCAAAAACCTAGCAAGAATAAAGAGCAAAAGTGTTAACCCTAATAATCATTTTTTCTTTATTTATACTCTACCCAAAACCCTAAAGGAATATTTCCTAACAATCATATCGTACTAAAATCATGTTTCCTTTCTTGAATATCTTCTCCCTAGATATTTTTGTGATCTTCTTTCCTTGTTCAGATTCTCAAATCAAATATTCTCATACTTCCATCTTCAGCCTTTATCTCGTTTCAAGATCTTAACTTGCATATCTTCTAAGATCTTCTTCACAAGATATTCGCTTTGGTACATAGAATCCAGAAACATGTCTTCGTTTGACATTTGATCTCATCAGCTCATTGATCCCAGTCTGCATCAGTCTTCTGATTCCATCAGCTCTTTGATCCAAGTCTGCATCAGTCTTCTGATTCCATCAGCTCCTTGATTGTAGACTTTCATATACAACAGGGTATCAGCTACTAGAAAACTGGACTTGCAGAGAAAGTTACAAAACACTGTCAAGAACCAGAAGACAATGGGCCAATGGCAGAGTATCTAGGTGAAATCAAAATGGTATGTGACCAGTTGGACTCTATTGGTTTTGGTTTGTTACAACAAGAAATGATTTATGCTGCTCTAAATGGTCGTGATAAGGAATATGAGTTTATGGCAACTGTTATTGAAAACTCCATGGACACAATAACTGAAATGAACTATGAAGATGTTGGGTTCGATTCTAATTTACAGACTTACAAAGAGGCTGCTGAAATCACCCTTCACCTTACTTTTATTACAGGTAGAGCCGTAGAGGATACAATAACAATAACAGAGGTATAGGACAATAAAATCATTGTGGAAATTATAGAGGAAGAAACACAAACAGCTCATATTCTACAAGGGGCAGAGGATTTTATCAACAGTTCTCAGGTGATGGTTTCAACAAAAACAACAATACGGAGACTGCTCCTTTTTCTAGACCTATTTTTCAAATTTGTGGAAGGTATGGATATTCAACTATCAAATGCTATAACTGATTTGACCAGGATTATCAGAGTGAAGAAATACATAAAGAATTTGCTACTATGAGGGTCTCAGACCAAGACAACACTTCTGGCCAGGAATGGTATCCTAATACAGGAGCTACAACTCACATTACAAGCTCAGCCAGTCATCAACAAAACGTTGAACCATACAACAGAAATGATTATGTTGTTGTTCCTATTACTCATATCGGGTCTATTGCACTTCAAACCACTAAAGGTATCATGCCTCTGAATGATGGTTTAATATGTCCTGGTATTACTAAGTCATTATTATCAGTGTCTAAGCTACCTGAAGATTATCCTTGCTACTTCATATTCGATAATGATAATGTTTCTGTTAAGGACAAGGAGACACACCATCTGATAACTCACGGACAAAGACATAAGGATATGTACCAGTTGGAGAATATGCAATTTCAAGCTTTCTACTCTCAGAGGAAACAAGTTACAAGTTTTGAGATATGGTATCAGGGTTTATGCCATCCTCACAAGGAAATTCTCCAACTTCTGTCCAAGATTAATGTAATAGTAATGAATAAAAGAAGTGATCATGTGTTGTGTGATGCTTGTCAGTTAGGAAAGTCCATTAGACTCCCTTTTTCTAATTCTATTTTTTGTGTCTTCTAGGCCCCTAGAAAGGATTCACACTGATCTATGGGGACCTTCTTTAGTTGTTTCAAATCAAGGGTTTAAATATTATGTCATATTCATTGACAAATTCTCAAGATATGCTTGGTTTTATTTTCTCAAAAATAAATCAGATTGTTTTCAAATTTTTGTGAAATTTCAAAAGTTAGTAGAAACTCAATATCAGAGTAAGATCAATATGTTGCAGTGTGATGGATGGGGTGAATTTGCTAGGAATCAGTTCATAACACACTTGACAAATTGTGGGATTAGACAATTAATCTCTTGTCCACATAATCCTCAACAAAATGGTCTTGTAGAAAGAAGACGCAAATATTTGACAGAATTGGGATTATCCATGATGTTTCACAGTAGAGTTCCACAACAATTATGAGTTGAAGCTTTCTACACTGCCAATTTCCTTAGCAACTTACTACTTTCATCAGCATTGAGTAACTTCAAAAGCCCTTTTGAGGTTTTGAATGGCAAAGCACCTTGTTACATATCATTATGAGTCTTTGGGTGTAAATGTTCTCCGAATTTGAAACCATACATGAAGAACAAGTTGGATCCTAAGTCACTTCCTTGTGTGTTCTTGGGCTATAATGAGACGTATAAAGGGTATCGTTGTCTTTACCCACCAACTGGTACAGTCTACATTAGTAGACATGTGCTCTTCAATGAATCTCAGTTTCCATTCTCAGATATATATATATATATATATATATATATATAAGTCTCATAGTCTCATATATATACTACTCGTCCATATTTGTTCTTGGATTGGTGTTTGATTCGAAATCAACAAACATCGACTCCTTTTGAGACATTAAATTACAATAAGGTAGTTGATCTTCCTATAACTAGGCAGCAGAACATAATAAACCATCTTGAAACTAATGAGACAGATGATGATCAATCTGCTCCTGATGAAGCAGATGAAGGAATTACTACATATTTTGAAGTACAGGAACATACCATTCAAGACTCCAATTCAGAGCAAACAGTGAGTGATTCAAGTCAGCAGCTTTCTAATCGGGTTTATAGTGATTCAGGTTATTCAAGTCAACAGATTTCATATCAGGTTCATGGTGATTCAGCTCCAACTCAACATCAAATGGTTACTAGAGTAAAGTCATGGATTTTTAAACCAAATCCAAAATATGTAATGATCAATGTTAAAACAAATAGATTAGAACCAAAGACTACTAAACAAGAACTGAAAGATAAAGGCTGGACATAAGCTACGTGTGAGGAAATCAACTCCATGTATGAAACAGATTCATGGGAATTAGTTCCACATGAGAATGCAGACAAATTGCTTAAATGTAGATGAATTTTTAAAAGAAAACTTAATTCCGATGGAAGTTTTAACAAGCTAAAAGCAAGATTGGTTGTTAAAGATTATGAACAAGAAGAAGGAACATATTAGACAGAAACTTTCAGTCCAGTTGTAAGATCAGCCACGATCAGAATGATTCTACACATTGCTATAACACAAAGCTGGGATATTAAACAATGGATGTGAAAAATGCCTTTTTACATTTAGATTTAAAAGAAGCAATTTACATGGTTCAACCACCGGGTTTTGAAGATGAAACAAAATCATACTATGTGTGCAAACTTAAAAAAGGCAATCTATTGTTTAAAGCAAGCTCATAAAGCTTGGTTTGACAAGTTCAACATTTTTCTATTGAATTTTGGGTTCACTTGCAGCATTTGTGATCTTTCTTTTTTTTGTATATCACCATAAATTTGATGTGATTTATTCTTCTGTATGCAGATGATATGATCATTACAAAAAAAAAATTAGAGTTGATAAAGGAGCTTCTAACAGCCTTGAACAAACAATTCAGGATGAAGGACATGGGTCAATTACACTATTTTTTGGGCATACAAGATGTTTTTCACTCTTCAGGCTTGTTCCTTAATTAGACCAAGTATGCAACAGACTTACTTACACACTCTGAAATGGAAGATTGTCATCCTGCAACAACACCTTTACCTCTGCAATTGGACATGATTCCTGGTTCTCTCACATTGTTTTCTGATCCAACTCTTTTTCGAAGCCTAGCTGGAAAGCTCCAATACCTGACTTTGACAAGGCTAGACATTCAATTTGTTGTAAACTATGTGTGCCAGAAGATGCATTCACCAACACAATCAGACTTCAATCTCTTACAACGCATTCTACGTTATGTAAAAGGAACAGTTTAGATGGGACTCAACCTGAAATCATACTCTGAGTCAGTCTTATGTTGTTACAACGATTCAGATTGGACAGGTTGTAAGGAAACAAGGCGATCAACATGTGGTTTCTGCACACTCCTTAGTTTAAATGTGATATCTTGGTCTTCAAAAAGACACCATATTGTCTCAAAGTCTTCGACATAAGTAAAATACTGGACACTTTCACTTACTTCATCAGAAGTAACTTGGCTCACCAACATGCTTAAACAAATTGGAGTCACTCAACAACTTACTCATATCCTTGACTGTGAGAATCTATTCGATGTCTACCTTACTGCTAATCCAGTGTTTCATTCTCGGTCCAAACACTTAGTCATCGATTTTCACTATGTCAGAGAAAGTAGCTATGGAAAAATTGATTGCAAAGCACATATCAGCACATCTCCAAATTGTTGATATATTTACTAAGTCACTGCCACAAGATCTTTACTTTAAGCTCAGTGAAAAACTTGGAGTAATTCACCAAGTTTGATGGGGTGTACTAGACAAAAGATTTCAATTCAGAGAGAGAGACTTCAGACAATGGGCCATCAAACATTTATAGACTCAGCCCATCTAGCACAAAAGACTCAGCCCACTCTACAAAAATTTTAGAAGAAGAAGCAGACTTATCCTCAACTCTCGACAACGTCTCCTGACAATCATCAATCTTTTCATGAGCATCCAGGTCACCAATGGAGCGAAAATAATCGTTACTCGGTCCTGAGATTTGCAGCCATCACGTGCTTTTGAATTACATAATTCACATCTATCACTTTTGTTTGTTTCTTCCTTCTGTATATTTTACAATCGATTGTAAAGGTCAAAAAAGTTTTATCAATAATAATAGTTATAGTTTTCATCTTTTCAAGCTCTCTTCTTTGAGCTTTCTGTAAATTACTATAAAATTTATAACATGCCATCGGATAATGAATTTGGTTTTGATCAATTGTTCTGTCCGTAATTGTTTAATTAAAAGAGTCTATGAACCATTTGGGTATTTTACAATTTTGGTTCATATTTAGTTAAATTTCTTATTAGTTTATATCATTTTAGATCAGTTGTGTACATAATTATCTAAAATTTCTACAAGATTAAAATATATGTTTAGTTTTAGTATATGTTGGTTAAATTTTGGAAAATATTAAATATTTTTATTGATTCATATATTTTGGTTACTTAGGTTTAACGACGACTATAATTTTTGGATGATATCTATTTGAAAATGACTTATATTTTGGAATATGCATTTGTATATGCAGTTTCGAGTACCCATCTTTTTTTGTCGTCAATCTCATTATATTAGATCAAATGAACAAACTCATATAGGGTAGACACAATCCCACCCGGAGAAAATACATGCCCACTAAGGGGAATACATGGACCCTAAAAAGGTACCGGACTTCTAATAAAGATATTCTAAACTCTCCTACAATTAGGAGGACAAATCCCAGTGAATGAATAATACGTTCGAATTTAGTAGAACCCCTACTTTTCTATTGTAACAGTAAAATACCGAAACAGAAGGTGAAGGCGGGATGTCTACCCTGGATTTGCTCCCAATGATAAAATACAATGAAAAAGACGACAAGCAAAAAACGACTACCTAACATAATATAATTAAAAAAACCAACTCAAAATAGTAATAGATCTCCAGAGATATTTACAAAAGTCCATGCCCAAGCTCGTTGAGATATGGGTGCAAAGAACCCTAGTGATTCCAAACCGCCGCTGCCTCGGAATCGCAAAGATGGCGTAACTCTGGCTAACCGGAAAAACCACCACGCAACACCTCCGACCACAATGAAATTACAAAAAGTCAAAGCAACACCATCCCGCGACTTGCATGTCGCCAAAATACAACCTTCAACCATCGTGATATTTGCCACTGGAGACACTGACGATTCAACCGAATCCAAAAGAGACCACAACCAACAGCACTCCAACCGACTCTGAACCGCATGCATCACCACCATAAGGATCTGCAAAAGATAAAAAGAGAATAGAAAACAGAAAAATCCAAGAGTGATGAAGCAGTGAAAATGGCAGATGAAGGAACCAGTGCGTACATTGGAAAAAGCGATGGAAAAGGTGTTGGAAAAAAAAAGAAAAAAAAGAAGGGGGCCACTGAGCGTCAGCACAGTGGCTAAACACCAGCGATGGAGCATTGAACGGCGGTAAACTTTCTAAGCGAAGAAAAAAGAGAAATTGTTACCTGATTCTATGATTGGTATTGATTTTTTTTTTTTGTTTTTTTTTGTCATATGATTGGTATTGATTTAGTTTCGATTCTTCATATATAAAAACTTAAAATCTAATAAAACATTTATATTGGTTCTCATTAGTTTTGGAGCATTCCAAATATCTTTTCCAATGCTAGTTTGATTATCATTCATTTATATCTTTTAGTTATTTTTGATATTCTTTTAAGGGAACATCAAAAACCATACTAAGCTTCAAATATGGATCCTAGGTCAGTGAAATAAGCTTGAAGGAAACTCGATTCTGTGAATGGGTTTTTACTTTTTACTATTCACTTTCATTAATTTATAGAGACTTAACTTTCATATTGTCCTAACCACCCTCTACATTAAATATTTGATTAAAAAAAAAAACCACCACATAAAATTGTGAACCTTTCAGTTAACTCCTTTGAATAATCTTATTAATTTTTCACTCCAGCGACTTGAGCTTGGAATTATATCGCCACAACAAACCTCCAACCAAATTATTGAGCATGTGTGAGGCCATAGGAACAAGAAGACTCGATGACAAAAGCGCTGCATAACCATATACTATACCAACAATCGACGCCCTGAAAATGTCAATCTACTATAAAGATTCTCGTCAAGCTTTGAGTAGTAAAAAATTGTTCAAACCAAAAATGGTTTACCAAACTGCAAAAGAGTACTTTCTTCCACTCCCAAGATGAAGTAAACCAAAGATGAGTCCAACCACCACAACACTCTTCCAATTACTCCCTAGCAACGGCATCAATGCACCTCGAAATAGCATTTCCTGTGAACACTCATCACTATAATAAATTAAAGAAAACCTTTTTTTCTATGTTTTGTTAACTTGTTACCTCACTGATTCCAGGTAACATTGCAACAACAAGGTAATCTAGAGGTTCGAGCGAAGTAAGAATCTGCAAATTACACTATAAGCAACTGCTGAGAACCGTGAGGATTGTAATTATTAGTAAAGTTTCACCTGTTTGTTTGCGGCTTCACTAGAATCAGCAAAATCTGGCCAAGATTTTAGTAGCAAGAACCGGCTTGATGATATAAACACAACGATTCCAACAATAAACCCAAGATGCCAAGTTTCAAACCCAACTGCAACAAACAAATACAAAACCAGTTTTATTC
Source organism: Iberis pinnata (assembly GCA_900406425.1). Lineage (NCBI taxonomy): Eukaryota > Viridiplantae > Streptophyta > Magnoliopsida > Brassicales > Brassicaceae > Iberis > Iberis pinnata. The sequence continues at coordinate 8,196 of OVBE01005402.1, read as the reverse complement.
TATTGATTCCCTCAAATGAACTACACAAAATCATGTTGTTACATGTTAAATCAGTAGAGCAGTCTGAGACCGGTAAACCTTCAAGAGAAGCAATATGAGAGGCCTGTTAGTGAAAACAAAATCAGTTTAGATGCATATGTTAGAATCAAAAACCAAAGATTCAAAGAGATTTACCTCCCTGATGATCAGGCTTAGTGCAGCCATTAAACTAGAAGTTACAATGCAGGCCTGAAGCACTTTATCTCGAGGAGCAACAACAACTTCAATGGAGTCTTCTGTAACTTGAGCTTCTTTAAATCTTAGAGCAGCTTCATCTTCTGTAATTATATCTTTACTTTGTTGAGACTCTCTTCTGAGTTTCTTAACAGATTTACGATTCGAAGAGGCTCTTACATCAAACTTAAATCCCTGAAGATGAAAAATCAGATCATTTTCGGACAAAGAAGAAGCAAAATCTAAGAATCTTACAGTGTAAAACTTGACTGTTTGTACTGTTCGAGCTTTATACAACTTAGGGTTCGAGCCATCTAATCAAGTAAGCACAATTCAACCGAAAAACTCAAAATCTATATAGAATGCACTGAAGGAATCTAAACATGCATACCTGTACGAAGGAGATGAACATAAATTGAAGCTCCTCTGCTACATTGTTGCAGACCGATGAAACCCATTAAAGACTTTTCTAGTGTGTGTTCTTCAATTTGTTGCTGAAATTGTTTCCAAACAAATAAAAGAAGAGAAAAGATATTTGACGACTCACTCTGAAGCGAGAGGTTATTACATTTCAAAGGTAGAAACAAACACCACACACACGAAATGTTTATCCAATTAGTATTTTTTATATTGAGAAAAAATCTTAAAAATACACCAACTTTTAATACACGAATTTACTTCGTTGTCATATTAATTCTCAAAATTTTATATGTTGCCATTTTAATTCATAAACTAGGCAGTGACCCGCGCGTACGCGCAGAGATTTAATTCTTGTGAATGCAATTGATAATATTTTCAATTTAATATTTTTACATATTATGTTATTAAAATTATATTTAATTAATTTTTTTGTTTGTTATTTGATATTTTCAAAGTGTAAAGTATTTATAATAATTATTTGATACAAAAGTGTAAATTATAAATGTTAAACTTTGTAACTATTATAAACATATAATTTAAATTTTATTAGGTAGTGACCCGCGCAATGCGCAAGGTAAATTTTTCTTTTTTATATATTTGAAAGTTGGTTAAGTTATTAATTATAGATGTAAATTTTTATTTTTTTATTTGTTTGTTTTAATATGATTTAATATGTACATTTTATTATCGTTATGTGTATAGAATGTTGGTTAAAAGTTTTTGTAAGACCAATTTTATAGTTTCACTATTTTCATACGACATATAACGAACACATAAGCAAACATTAAAACTGAATAAGAGAAAAATACACATTTAAAATGAATTAAAAATTAAAAAATACAAAATATTAATTTAAAATCAGTTATCTTATTTAAGTTTTCATATTTAGCTAGAAATAAACTAACTGCCATTCAAATATTTAATTTCTTAATTTTTTATTTAATTCGATTGGTACTAACTCTTGAATATATTATGAAATAAAAAATGTTTTTAATTAAATTTTTATATGTTATTTAAGATGTTTATCTAAATGATACAAACCCGTGAATATTTAGAAAAATTAAAAAATTACAGAAATATTATTTTTAAATCAATCATCTTATTTAAGCTTTCATATTTAGCTACATATAAGCTTAACTACCATTTTTAATATTTTATTTTTTTTTCTTTTTTTAACGAACTTTATTCTAACATTTTTGTAAAAAAGTTTAAAATATTAAATGTAATTCAATTAGAATTTTTTTGATATTTTAGGTAATTCAATTTAATAATAAGGAACTATTTTATTTTAAAATAAAATTTTGTATTAGAAAGGAAACGTTTATTATTAAAAGTATAACTCAAATATATATTAAAAATATAACTCAAATATATATTAAAATAAATTTGTGTATTCGAAGAAAAACGTTTTTTTTTAAATATAACTCAATTATATATTTTTATAAAAATACAAAAATTATTTTAAAATCAATTATTTTATTTATTTTCATATTTACCAAATTATATATTAATGTTAATAAGATTTTTTAATCGGATATTTAGGAAATTAATCAAAGCTTAAATAATATCTTCATTATAACAAAATCTTAAATATTCCTTAAAATATAACAAAAGGATTTAGCAAAATATAAGGTAACAACAATTTCTCTACAATAATATCTTTACAATAATATTTACAAAAAATTAACTAAATATTCCTTAAAATCTAACAAACAGATTTGGCAATTCAAGCATAAGGTAAAAATAATATCTCTACAATAATATCTACAAAAAATAAACTTAAAAATATGCAACTCAACGAATCGAACTCATGACCATTAAGCCAAAATGAAATTTTGGTCGATAATGACCCTACGGATTTTTTTTTATTTGTTTGTACTTTCTAAATTTTATCCTAATGGCATTCTTTGTAAATATTAACTTAATAGTGACTTCTTCTAACTTAATAAAGTATTGAAATACTTTCATGAAACCAAAATAATATTTATCACTTTCAATTTTTAATTCGTTTTTATTAAAAACAAATTAAACCGAATATTTTTTTACTGTTTAGATGCTGAATAAATCAGACACTTAAAATATTAAAAAATAATATTTACCCCATTCAGTTTATAAATTCAATTTTCAATAAAATTGAATTTAACTGAATATTATTTATGTTTGGATCTCGATTAAATCGATTTCCTATACTTACTGTACCAAAATTGGTGTGAGATTGAAACTAATCCTACAACTCATATATAGGAGATGGAAAAGAAGGTGACTTCATTCAATTTTCGATGTGAGATCCTAGTTTTTCTAACGAAATCTTTATTCTAACAAAATCTTCTTAAAAATTAGAATATTAAATATTAAATGTAATTGAATTAAAATTTTAGATATTTATACAACTGAATTTAAAGATAAGGAAATATTTAGTTTTAAAATAAATTTGTGTATTAGAAAAGAAACAATTTTTAAAAATATATCTCAAAGATATATTTTTAAAATAGGACATATAAGATTTGAATTAATATTTTCAAAAAAAAAATTAAAATTATGAAATTATTATTTGTCTCCTTAATTAAATTATCAAATGGATTCTTTAGTTATAATATCTAACAAATCCATTAAATAAATGTAGTCAAATATATTTAATTCCTAAAATTTGAATATACATGCCTAATTTAATTTTTATTTTAGTTATATCTGACTGATACAAACCCGTGAATATTTTGGAAATTTAAAAATACAAAAAATATTATTTTAAAATCAATTGTGTTATATAAGATTTCATAGTTAGCTAAAAATAAGTTAAATACCATTTTTTAATATTTTATTTCTTGTAAGTTTTATTTTAATTATATCTCACTAATATAAACCCATGTATATATTACGAAATAAAAATATATTTTTATTGATCTTTTTTACGTATTATGTAAGATGTTTATATTAATGTTTAAGTTAATATTATAAGTATTTAAATAATTTTTAGCACTTTCATGAACTATTTTGAATTAAATAAAATTTTATTTAAATAATAAGTACTTTAAATTTTATTACAAAAATATTATTTGTCTCCTTAACTAAATTATCAAATAGATTCCTTAATTATAATATCTAACAAATCCATTAATTAAATGTAGTCAAATATATTTATTTCCTAAAATTTGAATATAAATGTGCCTAATTTTTTATTTTAGTTATATCTGATTGATACAAACACGTGGATATTTTGGAAATTTAAAAAATACAAAAAATATTATTTTAAAATCAAGTGTGTTTTATAAGTTTTCATACTTAGCTACAAATAAGTTAAATACCATTTTTAATATTTTATTTTGTAAGTTTTATTTTAATTATATCTCTCTGGTATAAACCCGTGTATATATTACGAATAAAAATATTTTTTATTGATTTTTTATGTATTATGTAAGATGTTTATATCAATGTTTAAGTTCATATAATAAGTATTTAAATAATTTTTAGCACTTTCATGAACTAACCCGAATTAAATAAAATATTGGATCACTTTCATGAAACCAAAATAATATTTATCACTTTCAACTTTTAATTCGTTTTTATTAAAAAAAAAATTAAACCGAATATATTTTTGACTATTTAGATGCTGATTAAATCATAAATTTAAACTATTAAGAAAAATAATATATACTACATTCAGTTTATAAATTTGATTTTCAATAAAATCGAATTTAACTTAATACTATTTGTGTTTGGATCTCGAGTAAATCGGTTTCCTGCACTTACTGTACCAAAATTGGTGTGAGATTGAATGTAATCCTAAAACTCATATATATAGGAACTGGAAAGGGAGGTGACTTCATTCAATTTTCGATGTGGAATCCTAGTTTTTCTAGCGAAATCTTTATTCTTAACAAAATCTTCTTTAAAAAGTAGAATATTAAATATTAAATATAATTGAATTAGAATTTTAGATATTTAGGTAACTACATTTAAAGATAAGAAAAGATTTTATTTTAGAATTTTAGATTTTATTGAAAATTAGAAGATTTTGGAAAAAAATATATCTTTCAAAATATTCTACTAATATTTCTTTTTCGAATATAACATATAATTAAATGATGGTTTCTAAACAAAGCTAACAATAATATCTAAACTATCTAAAAAATATGTAAATATCTTTTAATGTAACCGAAAATTTATAAAAACACAAGTTGCTATAAAAGAGATTCGAACCGAAGACATGATACATAATTTTTTAAAAAACCGGGTCAAACCCAATTTCATTAAATATCCGCGTGTTTCTAATTAGGATCTCTTTAATTGTCGGCTTAATCATGTGCTTATGAGGAATCGAACTCAAGACATGGAAGCCAAATCACAAAAAATTTCCCTTTTATCCTTGCGAAATTTTTTTTGTTTGTTTTTTTTTAATTTTTATCCTAATGGCAATCATTATAAATATCATCTAATTTAATGATTTCCTCTACAAATATACTCCTCCTTTAATAGTATAGATAATTTAAAATTAAAATTTTGTCCAAATTCTGTTAGTATACTGCTCACGTAGGTTAATAAATTTTATTTATCCTCTTTTTACTCTCGTCGTTTTTAACACAATTTTTTAATCTAAAATACTTTTTGCAGTTACGGCTGATTCTGTGATTCAAAGTTCAATTGGATTTTGCTTTTGTCTCTGAAAAGCTGGTGAATCTTAGTCTTCTTACGTGTGAAACTATGCACAAGAGAAAATGATTTTGACTCCTTCGTTTATGAGAAAGAAAAGGAATCTTCTAGTGATGATTTAGCTGAGAAAACTTTGTAGTTAGATCTTTTGTCTTCGATTTTCAATTCGCAGGTCAATGAACTTGAGTCACTTGTTGGTCATTAACAAAACAAAAATCAAAGTGTAAGATTAATTTTGGGGTCACATATGTATCTAATAAAGTATTATGGTCATTATTTAATAAGTCAAATATTATGTGGTCACTTTTGTAATAAAGTAAAGACTTGAGGCATAAGTGTTATGAAATAATTATATGTGGATACCTTTTGTAATTTCTAATTTGATGAAAGGCCAAATTAGAAATTAGTTCTCTATAAATAGAGGGTTATGGTCCCGAGGGTCTGCTTTGGAAGATCCATTCCCGAATTCAAAAACCAAAAGCATGTATTCATTAGGTACGCTTCCACTTCTGTCTTTAATCATCAGAAACTGATATGGATTAAGGCTATGGATTTATAAAATTTCAACAATTGGTATCAGAGCCACCATATTCAGTTTCTTTTGATAATCATGTTTTATTAAAAGAAAATTTCGGATTTATTTAATTTTATAAAATAAATTTGGATTTATTTTTGGTGACATCATTAGATTATTGAATCAGATTTCTTCTTAAGTTTATGCTTGAAAAATATTCTGGATATGTGGTTATGTATGTTTAGATCAATTTTCATTAAGGTTATTAAATTAACAGATTTTATATTCTGAAAATTTGAATATGATTCTGAAAGTTTTGAATATGATTCTGGAAATTTTGATCTAAAGTTCATGTATTTCGTCATAATTTTCGAAATCTTTGGCAAATAATTTCGAAATATACAGAAGAAGAAAAGAAAAAAAAAATCCATATTTGAGACATCTCATGCGGCTGGAATTAGGGTTTCTTGAAACCCTCATTATGTTGAAGATGACTTGAAACACAGAGTTTCATAAAAAAGTTAATTTAGTTTATTTATTTTTTAAATTGGGCTTTGGGCCGCTTTAGTTAATAATAATAATAAAAAAACAATTAAGGGAGAAGAGCGTCTGTGGAACCTGCGCGTGCAGGTGGACCCAAGTACGGTCAACCTAATAAATTTAGGTTTGACTGGGTTCAAACCCAGGTTCTGGTACAAGCATATTTCTTTTTTCCTTCTTCAACCATTAAGCTACAAAATCATTCTTGCATAAAGAACCCACATACTCTTTGTTATATGTCTATGCAAGAATATAATTAAATATAAACAATTAATAAATAAAATTTAAATCAATAATTAAATTTGATTGTACATGTTTAATATTTGAAGTGATTTAATTTGAATCAACATGTCGCAAAGTGACATTTTTGAGGATATTTTTTCATGAAAAATATTAAATGTTTTATATATATGTATATTTATGAGAATATTAAATCGGCCCAAAGGAAGGTTTATATTTGCTCAAATTACATATATAATTGTGATGGTGAACACGTGATGATAATTTAGATAGAAACATGTGAATGATAAATCGGCCCAAAGGAAGGTTTATTATTTATTATGAATTTTCATCAGTGTTTGATCATTACAACAAGAGTACCGCTAGTAGTTAATATTACTGTCCAAAGACTTGAAATTAATGGTATATTTGGTATCTTGGATGGGTTGTACAATTGTTGCTATTTATTATTGATTTCTTCAGTTAGTGAATATTAATTAAAATTTTGTTCTCTCTTTCAGCGAATATTGCTGTTATATCTGCTACTTTAGGATCAATTCCAAAACTTACGAGCTCCAACTATAGTGAGTGGAAAAATAAAGTTCTGATTATTCTTGGGTGTATGGATCTTGACCTTGCGCTAAGGATGGAACAACATGTTTCTCCTACGGATACCAGCACTGCTGAGTATAAGTCCGTTTATGAGAAGTGGGAACGTTCTAACCGTATTGGTTTAATGATCATTAAGGACACCATTCGAGAAATCTTTAGAGGTGGTGCAGAGATCAAAGATCTCAAAAATTCCTTGTTGAAATGGACCTCCGCTTTGCAAAAAGCGATAAAGCGAAAATAAGTGTGCTTTTGCATCGCTTTAGTACGATGATGTACCATGGCAAAGAAAACATAAGGGAGTACATTTTGGAAATGTCCAATATTGTTTCTAAACTCAAGGCACTTAAGAATGAGCTTCCTGATGAAGTGCGCATATTCTTTGTCTTGAACTCTCTTCATCCTCAGTTCAATCAACTGAAATCTAGTTACAACACACAGAAGAGGCAATGGTCTCTCATTGATCTCATTGCATATTGTGTGCATGAGGAAGATCATATGAAACAAGAAAAGACTGAAAGTGCTCATATGGTTTACACCTCTAAGGTTCAGGGCAAAAGAAAGAAACATGAGGTCGTTAAGAATGAAGCTGCTAAAGGTCCAAGTCCAAAGAAGCAGGCTAAGGGTAAGGACACTTGTTTCTTTTGCAGGAAGGCTGGACACCTAAAGAAGGACTGCCAAAAAATTCCACGCTTGGCGTGGAACAAAGGGTATGTCCTTAGCTAGGGTCTGTTCTGAGGTCAATTTAGTTGATGTACCCATAAACACTTGGTGGTTAGACTCTGGTGCTACTACTAACATCATTGTTTCATTGCAGGGTTGCCTGAGCTACCAAAAACCAAGTGATGCTGAAAGACGCATTCATGTGGCGAATGGGATTCTGGTGGATGTGGAGGCAGTCGCGCATTTTAGATTGTTTGTTAGTTCTGGTCAATTTTTGGATTTGAAAGACACAAAAGTTGTACCGTCTATTAGAAGAAATTTGGTTTCCGGTTCTTTTTTAGACATACTTGGTTATTCTTGTCTAACTGAGA
>OVBE01005401.1:0-19149 GCA_900406425.1 Iberis pinnata | reverse complement strand
CGGCAAGATCGTTGCCTAGAATTAATGGATTATGAGTCCATTGGAAAACTTGTAGCTTGGGCTACAAAATAGACTAATCATTTGTTAAAATTGAAATTATATGGAATGAGAAATGTGTGGTCAAAATATGATGTTGAAACATATATATGTCAACAATTCAATTATCCCACATGGCTTAGAAGTTTAAGTTTCAAGTGATATATATATATATATATATATATATATATATAGCCTCTAATGTCATACTCACAAGTGAGTAGCAAAGGGAGACTATGCTTGGTGGAAGAGAGAGAAGAAAAGCACACGCGCGCGCTGCCACCGCCGCTCGCTCGGTTCGGCACGGCGCAAGTCGCGGGTCTCGGATCTCGGGTCGTAGGATCGATTGGACCGAATGTCTTTTTGGGCCAAATTTTTATTAAAAATTTCGGCCCATCCGAGGCCTAAATTTTGGCCCATTAACCGATCAAGCCCATTAAAATTTGTTGGGCCATTAAACCAAAGCCCATTAAAACTTCTCTCTGGCCCATTAATAAAAATGGTTGCATAACCGAATAGTAAGATAACGAATGGTTGCATTCGTTCAATTAAGAAAACATTTTGACTTCGGTTTATAATAAACCACCTTTCTTCTTCCTTGTTCTCCGGAACAAAACAGAGCAAAAGAAATTTAAAACTTCAAGTCTTCAACGAACATAAACTTTGATTCTCTTGAACTCGGTCTTCAAACATTGATACTATATCCATCGATCCGTCACTGTAAATGTCTCGAGATTGTACGCATTAATTACGTTTGTTGTAAATATGATTTGCGTTGTGGTAATTGGATTTTGTTAACGGTTTATCCTGGGATCCAAAGCCGCTTATAACCGTCATACTACAGGAGATTTATTGGATTAAGGAAAGAGATTAAACTCTCAACTCCGTTTGTGTTTCTTATCGGTTTTAATCACTGTTGTTAATTCGTATTTTTGGTTATTTATAATGTTGCTCAATTCGGTTCTAACAGTTATAAATTCAATATAGTAATTCTGATATGTGAAAAAGGGGAATGAGGACAGAGTCTAAACAAGAAAATCATATCACTAAGGTAAAGCAAAGTAAATGGATATGTACCTCAAAGTCTATGAGTACAGCTACTAGCTATTGTAATACTTCTTATAAGGAAATACATCATATAATAAACTTTAAAACGTTTGTACATACATAGATATACCATTCCTTATTTCCTTGGGATTATTCATACATACATAGTTACGTATATAATAATAATAATATATTCCCCCTCTCAACCATAAATATTGATTTAGTAAGGAAAATGATCAGGATCAGGATCAGGTTTATCAACACCGTCGATGTTCCTAATCCAAAACGTCATGTCGAAAGAGGCAGCACCGTCAGGGACATCGGCCATAACAGACTCTTGTCCCGGGGGAAAGAATATTCCGGTGCGTGGGTGTGGGACCCAACTCACACCAATCTCCTCTTCATTGTCGCCACTATGATCTTTAGAGTAGTCCACGATTATCGGATTTGCTTTTGCAGCTTTACTGCTTATACTTGATTTCCCTTGAAATTGCTTCCAACTCCTATATTCATCATTACATACTCACTTTTCTTCTTCTTTTTCTTTTTTGTAAAAAAACATAAAGTTCTCGTTTTTTGTACTTATTATATAATAACAAGATTTAGAGAACTTTATTTGGTGAAAAAACACTATTTCATATATTTCTTTTAATTTAGGTTTTGGCGAATGATAATTTTTTTGTTTATAAGGATAACTAAAATATATACAAAAAAATAATAGTATATTAAGCAATTAACGTGATCATTTATACGAAATCTTTTGAGTTCTTTCCAACGTACTTTGTGGTTAATAGCACATAATAAGTGGAAATAACAGAAGAATGAGTAGAAAAGTTGTGACGTAAACCTAATTAACAGCAGCTTTGGTGTTTTAGCAATCCCATTTCTTCCCATCAACTGCGTATTGAAATGTAACCCACGACGTCGATCTAAGAACAAAGACACCAAATTCAGATTTTCTTATTATATTATATAATAAAAATGATATTAGGACGAGTAGATTACTATTATATTAATAACTCGAGTGCATATGTTCTCACATCTATTTGGTTTTACCGTATATATATACACAAGAGGAGAATCTGGAGAGTGGGGGAAAAAGTGAAGAGGTTTATATATATTCACATTATGTGATTGTTACTTGTTAGTTTTTAAAAATTTACAACGTGTGCATCGTGTGGTAGATCAATGTAATAAGAGGTTGTGTACCATGCTTGGGTTTCAAATTGCAAAATATACAATGTGAAAGACCAGTTCTACCGTTTTTGTCACTTTAATCTCTTCACCATAATAGATCGATCGGTTTAATAATCCAAATTTTATTAAATGAAAAATTGCATTTGCATAGCGAGTGGTTATATTCGATCCTAATCTTAACAAGACAACAATTAAAAGTGTTAACTATTAAACCATTTATTCCTTGTTGGTAAAAAAAGTTATATATGTTCAGATTATGGATGTATAATTATACAAATTTCGATAAGCAGAGGTTGGAGTCATCTCTATCTATCCGTTCCATGCGTTTTAAAGATCGTTTATGGCCCTGTTCGTTTTACAGTCACTAGCGGTAGCGACCATCAATAGCGATTATCAGTCGTTAGTGATAGCGGTTTTTTGTTGTTCGTTTTACAATCGCTAGCGACTGATCACTGTGTTGTTCGCTTTAGCAGTCTCTAGCGACTGATTATTTGATTTTCATAATTTATCTTAATTATTTAGTTTATTTAACTTAATTAATTTACATATTTTATTAGATAATTTACTTAATAGATTTTTTCATTTTTATTATTTTTCAAATAAATGATTTTTATTTTCTTTTATTAAATTTTGAATTATTTTCATTATTAGATTTATTTACTTTATGCTAATTTTCAAATAATTTTATCTTAAGTCTTGAAAATAATGTTTTACATTTTTAGATTACTTACTTAACTTCAATTATATAATTTATTTAGCTTAATTTTACTTTATTTTATTTTAGTTTCTAGAAATTTTATTTTTTTAATTTTTTGTATATAATTCATTTACTTATTTAATTTAATTTATTTATTTAATTTAATTATAGTATTTAATACATATATTATTTATTATTTATTTTAATATTTTTTACTTATTTTTGTAAAAAAATATTTATATATTATTTTTTTTTACTTATTTATTTATTTATTTATTTCAGTTTATTTTTTTGGGAAATAATTTAATTTTAGTTTTATTTTGTATATAATTTAGGATATTTTTTTATTTTTTTTTAAATTATTTAAATAATTTATTATTTATTTTCTATTATTTTATCATTCTTAATTTTATTTACATTTAAATTATTTCATTTATATATTAAATTTATTTACTTATTTTTATTTTTCAGTTTAATTCAGTCTATTTTTATAGCGACTGATTCATGTTCGTTTGTTGATCGCTGATCCAGCGATTAAAACCAGTGACTAATCACTGAAAAAATAACGATTAAAATTTTTGATAGTTGTTCGCTAGCGACTGGTCGCTGTAACTAGTTACTAAACCATTGATTAGTAAATAAACATAAAGACAATCGCGGTAAACGAACAGAGCTATGGTATTTATGAAGAATTATGTCCGTTTTGTTACATATTATATTTTGTGTTACAACGTAAAGATAGAAAAAAGATAAGAAGAATTAAAGTATAAAGTCTTGAAGAATAAGAAAGTACAAAAGTGTTATTGTTTATTAAAGCAAATTAATGTCGTTTAATGAGTGCCGTTGGTTTTAAAGAAGTTCCGAATTTAATCCGATTATGACATCGCATGGTGATAATATTTCAACATCACTTGTTTAGTTGTGGATGCAATAATTAATGCTTAAGAATATAAAAACAAGCTGAGAGATTAAAAAAAAAATTAATAACCCAAACTTCAAAGAGAGTGTTTATAACGTGATTAGTTAAGATATTTTTTATTCAATTTTTGATTAAGGGAACTTTCACCCGGTTTCAAATTGGTTTTTTAAATATTTTTGTAATTTTGTTACGAAAAGGTAGTAAACCCTCATAGCATTTTTTTTTTTTTAGAACTTATTTTTGATAAAGTGGTTTTTATCAAAATTGAATTAAATTTGAATGAAAAACTAGATAGCTACATGAGCTGGAAAGATTAGCTAGCCCAGCTAGGTGAGTAAAATGACAGCTCAACCAAACTCAATGAGCTGAATGAGTACTAACCTAGCTGGGTAGACTGTTCAGCTAACACTCAAGCTTAGTGAAATAGAGTGAAGTAGCTTACAAGTGAAAGGTTACTAATTGAAAAGGTGCAACGAAGGGGTGTGTCTTTTCACCAAATGTCACATCCTTTCATATTAAAAGGAGTATTGACCAAGTGTCACATCCTTTCACATGACACCTTTTCATCTCCTATAAATATGGACCTCCACCATCCATTTTTCTCAATCAACATCAGGAAACAAAGTGGTTTTCGATATTGAATAAAGAGATAAAAATAAATACCGATAAAATCTTTAAACGTTGTTCCAATAAATACCCCGTCCAAAGTCTTGGGAGTATTCACATATACTAAGGTTGATAGGCTTTATTAAGAGTAAAGCTTAAAAAAGACGTGTAACGATTGTATCCTGGGATTCTGAAATTGTGGTAAACCGTCTTACTATGGGCTATTTTTAGAATTAAGGAAAGAGTTTCGACTCGACTCCGTTAATTTTAAGATTAAACGTTTTAAACTCAGTTTTAACTAAATCCGGTTTTATGGTCCCTACAATCTTAATTCTAAAAATCTACTCTTAGGCTACTGCTTTATATCAGATTTGAGTTTTAACGGTTTCTAAAACGTTTTTACCGCTTTTTCGTGAAAAAGGTGCAAACCTAGGATTAGTCCGAAAATGTGTGAACCTATGACGGGTCCGAAAAAGGTGCAAACGTAGGACAAGTCCGAAAAGGTGCGAACCTAGGACGGGTCCGAAAAGGTGCAAACCTAGGACGGTTCTGAAAAGGTGCGAAGCTAGAACATGTCCAAAAAGGTGCGAACCTATGACTGGTTCGAAAAGGTGCGAACCTATGACTGGTTTGAAAAGGTGCGAACCTAAGGATGAGTCCGAAAGGGTGCTAACCAAGGACGGGTCCGAAGGGGTGCGAACCAAGAACAGGTCCGAAAAGGTGCGAACCCAAGGACGAGTCCGAAAGGGTGTGAACCTAGGACGGGTCCAAAAATGTGTGAACCGAATGATGAGTCCAAAAGGGTGCTAACCAAGGACGAGTCCGAAAGGGTGCAAACCAAGGACAAGTCCGAAAAGGTACGAACCAAGGATAGGACCGAATGGGTGCAAACCAAGGACGGGTCCGAAAAGGTGTGAACCCAAGAACGAGTCTGAAATGGTGAAAACTAATGACGGGTCTGAAAGGGTGCAAACCAAAGATAAGTACGAAAGGGTGCAAACCAAAGACGAGTCCGAAAAGGTGCAAACCAAGGAAGGGTCCGAATGGGTGCGAACCAAGGACGGGTCCAAAAAGATGCAAAACCAAGAACGAGTACGAAAGGGTGAAAACTAAAGACGGGTCCGAAAGGGTGCGAACCAAAGACATGTCCGAAAGGGTGCAAACCAAGGACGGGTCCGAAAGGGTGTAAACCAAGGACGGGTTCGAAAGGGTGCGAACCAAGGACGAGTCTGAAATGGTGCAACCCAAGGACGGGTCTGGAAGGGTGCAAACTAAGGATGGGTCTGAAAGGGTGCGAACCAAGGACGGGTCCTAAAGGGTGCAAACCAAGGACGGGTCCAAAAGGGTGCAAACCAAATACAACCTCGAAGAGGTGCAAGTCTAATACGACCTCGAAGAGGTACGGGTCTAATACGACCTTGAAGAGGTGTGAGTCTAATACAACCTCGAAGAGGTGCAAGACGCATATGGCGTTGAAAAGGTGCGAGTCGCATACGGGATCGAAGAGGTGCGAGTTGCATACAGCCTCGAAGAGGTGCGAGTCGCATACGGGCTCGAAGAGGTGCGAGTCAAATACGGCCTCGAAAAGGTGGGAGTTGTACACGAGCTCGAAGAGGTGCGAGTCGAATACGGCCTCGAAATGGTGCGAGTCACAGACGGGCTCGAAGAGGTGCGAGTCGAACACGGGCTCAAAAATGTGTGAGTTGGAAACCGCACTCTCAAAGAAATGATGAATGCAATGTTGCAAGAATCATAGTTACCCCAGGCAATGTGGGGGGGGGGGGAAGCTTTGCTTACTATGAGTAGTATTCTCAACTTTGGAAAGGTATTATCTTACAAACACCTCAAAGTGTGGGGGTGCCTTGTAAATGTTGATGCTTAAGAAGCAGAGTGGCTTCAAACTTTTCTGGAAGATATTTCCATATGGGAAAAACATGTGTCTACATTACGTGAACACTGTGATAGTCAATGAGCTATCTCTAGGGCACAAAGTATGTTGTATAATGGAAAATCTCGTCACATAAGACGAAGACATAAGACCATTGGAAACTTGATCTCAACAGGAGTACTCACTGCCGACAACCTAGCTGATCCATTCACTAAAGGTTTGGCAAGAGATCAAGTAGAAACATCATCACGAGGAATGAGTTTAAAAGCCTATGACGAAAGATGAAGTTTGATGGTAACCCTACCTAAATGACTGGAGATCCCAAGAAATAGGTTCAAGGGGACAAAAACTTCAACCTAAATCTACCCAAACACTGTGAGACTAGTCTCTCTACCCAGTTCCCAACTTCAATAGTTTGATGATGAAACAATGTAAATCCTGTTAGTAAAAAGGTTAAGCTTAAAGCTTTTAATGATTCCATAACTTTCTGAGATGAGTATTACATGATACTTTTGCAAAAGTTATTGGCAGATCACCTAAATGAGTGTGAACAAGGCCGGTTCTAGGAGGGAGAAGGAAATGCTATCTCTCTAATTCACACATGATACCAAGTTTTTTCAGGGCTAAAATATATACAATAAAGAACTTAGTCTCTGTGAGAAAATGAAATTATGTTATACATGCTGTTTAGATTTACACCAAAACCCGGGGGGTTCAAGACATCGCGTTCACTCCCTGGTCGATTAAATCTGACATGAATTAACTATGACTAGTTCAAGGCGAATGCTACCATCTCAGATGCAGTGATTGTTCGCAATACTCTCGAAATGTCCTTATGTCTAGCTTCTTAGGGAATCTAGCCAGTACTTTCTTTCGAGTCTCTAGAGTCATCATATGTTTAGGATTATTTCTATTCATGTGGGGGATTGTTGGAACTCATTTTTGACAAAGTGGTTTTTGTCAAAATTGAAGTAAATTTGAATGAGAAATTAGACAGCTAAATGAGCTAAATTAGCTGGAAAGATTAGCTAGTTCATTTAGGTGAGTAAAAGGGCAGTTCAACCAAGCTCAATGAGCTAAATGAGTACTAACCTAGCTGGGTATAATGTTCAGCGAACACTCAAGCTTAGTGAACTAGAGTGAAGTAGCTTATAGGTGAAAGGTTACTAATTGAAAATGTGCAACTAAGGGGTGTGTCTTTTCACCAAAGGTCACATCCTTTCATGTGAAAAGGTATCTTGACCAAGGGTCACATCCTCTCACATTACACATTTTCATCTCCTATAAATAGGGACCTCCACCATTCATTTTTCTCATCCATTTTTCTCAATCAACATCATAAAATAAAGTGGTTTTCGATATTGAATAAAGAGATAAAAATAAATACCGATAAAATCTTCAAACGTTGTTCCAATAAATACCTCGTTCCAAAGTCTCAGGAATATTCCCAGATACTAAGGTCGATAGGCTTTACTAAGAGTAAAACTTAATAAAGACGTGTAACGATTGTATCATGGGATTATGAAATTACGGTAAACCGTCTTACTACGGGAAATTTTTAGAATTAAGGACAGAGTTTCAACTTGACTCTGTTGATTTTAAGATTTAAACTTTATAAACTCAGTTTTAACTAAATCCGATTTTACGGTCCCTACATTTTTCACATTTTAACCAAAAGAAATGAAAGTGAGAAATCAGAATGATGTTGGAAACAAAAGACTGACAGCGAATCAGGAAGCTGATGGGAACACGAGTCTAATTGCCGAGGAAAAAGTCAAGCATGAATCTCAGAGTATAACATGTGTATAAGAAGGAAGATCTGAAACATGAAGAGATATCAACAGACAAGAAGATATTATCAAAAGGAAGAGTTTAACAAGAAGATATTTCGGTTGAGGATATCTGATGAAGATATTATTGTTAAGATAAGGATTTGTTGTAAAAGGATTAGGGTTCAGGGTAGTTAGTATATAAAGGGTCTAAAGTGTTTTGTGTAGCCTAACAGTTTGGAACTTTTACTTGGCTAAGATAAGAACGGCGACCAAAATCAGGAAGCTGTTTTGTGGTGAGTGTTCTAGACTTTGAGTGGGTGAGTTTATCAAAACGGGTAATCTCAGGAAAAGTCTGGGTTTTTTTATTAAACGTTTAAGGTGACAATCAAAGAGTGTCTTAGATTGTGTAAAACCTGTTTGAGTTAGTTTTTGTAAGAGATTAAACAAACAAAGTTTAATAAAGAGTGTTTTATGGTTAAAACAGATTGTTGTTTGAGTTACTACCCTATATACACTAACAATTGGTATCAAAGCCTATCATCAACTAAAAGGAACTTGTGTGTCCTATAACATGTGATATCTTGAGGCAAGTATGGAGAATAATCAACAATTTGTAATGATAAATAAACTGCTAATATTGGATGCTGATAACTACGGATACTGGACGGTTTAAATGACTCAAGTCATACAAAGCATTGATATGGATGCTTGGATTGTTGTAGTGGATGGTTGGGATCCACCAAAAAGACCAAATGAAAAAGGAGAAATGGTTGAGAGGCCGATGAAGGAATGGACGAATCAAGAAAAGAATGCTGCCAAGGAAAATTCCCAGGCTTTAACAAAGATCTTTACATCCTTACCAATCGATGAATTCACCATAGTACAAGGATATACAAGAGCAAAGGATGCTTTGGATATTCTTAAAACATCCTATGAAGGTATAATCAATGTGAAGCGTACCAGAATAGATATGTTGGCTTCTGAGTTCGAGACATTGACCATGGGAGAACATGAAACTGTTAACCAATTTAGTAGGAAGCTGAGTGCAATAGCACATGAGGCCTTGGTGTTGGTAAAACTTACAAAGAAAAGAAACTTGTCAAGAAGCTACTCATAAGTCTGCCAGATAAGTTTCAACCACACATGTTAGCTATTGAAGTATCTCTGGATTAAGATACTATGAAATTTGAATAAGTTGTAGGGATGATGCAAGCCTATGAATTGAAAATCAAGAAGAGGGAAAAGGTAGCTGAAAAAGGAATAGCTTTTGTTGCTGAAAAACTGAAAAATCAAGAGACTGATCTTGAAGATCAAGTTAGTTTGATTGTGAGGAAATATTTCAAAAGAATGGAAAAAGGACAGAATAAAAATGTCTTCATACCAAATCGAGGTGAGTCTGATCGAGATGGAAAGAAGAATGAAAAACAATGCTTGGAATGTGAAGGCTATGGACACTTCAAGGCAAATTGTCCAACCCTAAAGAGAAGGAGCACTATCCAATGCTATGAATGTAAGGGTTTTGGTCATACCATAACTGATTGTGTTGGACATAGTAAAGGGAATGACAAGTCCTTTATCGCTGGGGTGACAGTGATTCTGACAATAATGAAGAAGAGGATATTCTGAACAAATTTGTGTCATTAATAGGAATCATACAGGAAGATGATTCAGATGAAGAAACAGATCTAATTCTTGAAGAGGAAAACAAAATCTTGGTGGAACAGCTGATACTTAAAAGAAACGGTGTGAAAAAGCTGTCTGGAGTGATTGAGAAACTTGAGAATGAAGTGAGAAAACTTCATGATCAGGTAAAAACCGAGAAAGTGAAAACTGAAGAAGCTGAGGGAAAACTGCAAGAACAGTTACGAAACATCAAAATGCTGACGAGTGGAACAAAGGACCTCGAGAAGCTGTTATCCATTGGAAAAGTGGGTAAAGACAATTGAGGTCTAGGCTACAATGGTATAAATCAGTTTAGAGAAACCAAGTTTGTGAAAGAAGTATACAAACAGCCAGCTCAGTATGAGAAGAAAGAAAGCAATCTTTATCAGAAGGTTGATCGCAGAACATGATGCTGGTATTGTGGAAGAACATATCATTACAAGTACTATTATAGTAAGTTTCTTAATCGTGTGTCAACACTTATTTGAGAGAGACACTATTTCAAAGATCTGAAGAAAAGCAATCTATATTCTACTTTCAAAAAGGTGGAAAGAATTGAAGCAAAGAAGAAGGAAGAAGAGGATGTATGCCATGTAGCTTTTTCAGTGGAAGAGACAAAAAAAGAGTCTTGATAATTTGATAGTGGTTGTTTAAGACACATGACTGGAAGTTAAAGTACTCTAGGAAAATTCTAAGAATTATCAGCTGGAAAGGTGACCTTTGGAGATGGAGCTAAAGGTAAAATCAAGGGCAAAGGGACCACCGGTGGAATAGAACAACCTGAGCTAGCTGAAGTATTTCTAGTAGATGTTCTCAAGGTTAATTTAATAAGCATTGGTCAACTGTGTGACAAATGACTTGAAGTTGTTTTTTCTAAAACAAAGTGCAAAGCAGTTGATGATAGAGGAGATATCAGGCTAGAAGAGATGAGATCGGGCAATAATTGCTACAAGTGGAAATCACGAACGAAATGCTTGAGCGTGAGACAAGAGTCTGAAGCTCAGATCTGGCATCAAAAGTTGGGACACTTGAATATGCAGACTCTCACAAAGCTGATCAATCATGAAGTTGTAAGAGGTGTTCCAAAATTTGAAACACAACAACACTTTGTGTGTGGACCATGCAATCAAGGTAAACAAATAAGAGCGTATCACAGAACTGTCCTAGATGTTAAAGCCACAAAAACTCTAGGATTGGTTCACATGAACTTAATGGGACCCATTCAGGTTGAAAGTCTCACAGGAAAGAAGTACATACTAGTGATTGTGGATGATTTTACTCGATATACATGGGTTCGGTGTCTGAGGGAGAAAACAGAAACACTTCACAGTTTCAAGATTCTAGCATTATAACTGAAGAATGAGAAGGTTAGGATCAAGGTCATTCGAACAGATCATGGAGGTGAGTTCCAAAATGATTATTCTGATGATTTCTGTCAGAATCAGGGTATTGTTCATCAGTATTCTGCTCCAAGAACACCACAACGGAATGGTGTTGTTGAAAGGAAAAATTGAACGTTACAAGAGATGGCCAGAGCAATGCTTCATGGGAATCAAGTTGCCAGGCACTTATAGGCAGAGACTGTCAATACAACTTGTTACATAATCAATAGAGTGTATGTTCGTAAAGGAACAAACAAGACTCCCTATGAGATGTGGAAAGGAAAGACACCAAGTCTGAGCTACTTTCACATTTTCGGTTGTGTCTGCTACATACTAAATGATAAAGATCATCTTGGCAAGTTTGATTCATGAAGTGATGAAGGTTTTTTCCTTGGATACTCAGGCACTAGCACAACATATCGGGTGTTTAACAAACGAACAAACACAGTTCAAGAAACTGTTAATGTTGTGTTTGATGACTATTCCACCTTACGGGTGATAGTTCATCAAATGAATTCTAGTGGAGCTAAGCATCAAGAGGATGTTTCTCAACAGAAGGACAAATTGTCATCTACTGTGCCAACGCTCACAGAAGTGCATAAGAATCATTCAAAAGATGATGTTATTGGAGAAATTCATGGTGATCGAGTCACACGGGGAAAACATATTGATTTCAAACAGTTGATCACTGGACAACCTGTTGAATCTATTATGTTTTTAGCATTTGTTTCTGTGAGTGAACCAAAAAATCACAAAGAAACACTTATGGATGAATTCTGGATCTCAGCTATGCAAGAAGAGTTAAGTCAATTTCAACGAAGTGGAGTCTGGGATTTGGTTCCAAGACCTGGACAGGTGAATGTTGTGGGTACCAAGTGGATTTTCAAAAATAAAATCGATGAGCCAGGAGCTGTAGTTTGAAACAAAGCCCGGTTAGTTTCTCAAGGATACTCTTAGGTTGAAGGTGTTGATTTTGATGAAACCTTTGCACCAGTGGCTCGTTTGGAATCAATCAGGTTTCTTTTCGAAATGGGGTGCACTATGCAATTCAAGTTGTATCAAATGGATGTCAAAAGTGCGTTCTTGAATGGATTTCTTCAAGAAAAGTATATGTTGAACATCCTAAAGGATTTGAAGATTCACAGCATCCCAAGCATGTTTTCAAGCTTAAAAAGGCGTTGTATGGTTTGAAGCAAGCACCAAGAACATGGTATGAACGACTAACAAATTTTCTTCTCAAACAGGGGTATGAAAGAGGAACAGTAGACAAGACACTGTTTGTTCGAAAGGACAACGAGGATATGATTATTGTTCAAATCTATGTGGATGATATTGTGTTTGGATCAACAAAGAATCATCTGGTTGAACAATTTGTCAGGAACATGACCCAAGGATTTGAGATGAGTATGTGTTGCGAGGTCACTTACTTTTTGGGGCTACAAGTAAAGCAATCAGACGATGGCATTTTTGTCACTCAAAGCACATATGCCAAGAATCTGGTCACAAGATTTGGTCTCCAGGAGGCTAAGGAAGCAAAGACACCTATGGGTACAAATGATAAATTCTTAAGGGATGAAGCTGGTGAAAAAGTCGATGAAAAGTTATACAGAGGTATGATGGCAGTCTTCTGTATCTCACAGCAAGCAGACCAGACATCTGTTTTGCAGTAGGTATATGTGCAAGATATCAGGCACAACCCAAGGTTTCTTATCTAACAACAATTAGAAGGATTATCAGGTATGTGAAAGGCATTGTGCATCTCGACATATATTACAAAGGACACAAACAAGAACATGGTAGGATAATGTGATGCTGATTGGGTTGGATCTCTTGATGATCGTCATAGCACTAGTGGAGGGTGTTTCTTTATGGGCAACAATCTGATTGCATGGCATAGTCATAAAGTGTCTCACTGTCAACTGCCGAAGCTGAGTACATCGCCTTGGGCAGTTGTTGTACTCAACTCTTGTGGATGAAACGAATGGCTGCTAACTATGGTATGTCCTCTGATCCCTTACTTGCATTATGTGATAACAAAATTTCTATGAATATTGCTAAAAATTCGGTTCAACATTCTCGAACGAAACATATAGATATCTCACATCATTTCATCAGGGAATTGATTTATGCAAAACTTCTTATGGTTGATCATGTTAGCACCAATTTACAACTCGCTGATTTGTGTACAAAACCAATGGATTTCAATCGTTTTATCAATCTTAGGAAGGCAATTGGAGTGTGTGAACTATAAACTGGTTTAATCAGTTACTTGACTTAGGGAATGACTTGCATGTGATTATATGTAGTTTAACATATTTGTTCAAGCTTTGTGCATGTGGTTCAGTGTGAAAAACAGCTGCATGTCATGCCGTCCTGATCTGATCAATATCAAGGGGTTGCAAACACTCATACCAGGAGGTCAAAGAGCTGATAAGAGCATATATGTATAGGTTATAAAAAAAGGGATGTTAGATGTTGAGAAGTCAAGTGATACATCTAACTATCTAGGCAATATATGCCTTGAATCAAGGTTTCAGTGTTGAGAAGTCAAGTGATACACTTTACCACATGTCTGATTCGTAATAATGACTCTTCAAAGGAAATTCCAGCTGCCTGATGAAGGGTGTTTGCGAACTGAGATTGAAATTGTTTCACGAATAAAGGTATGACAGTATGAAAGACTAGTCACACATATACTACACGTATCATTGCAATATCATTTAGCAGTTTGATCACACAAGGTAGTCTTCTTGTTGATGTCATTAGGCCCCTGTTCAAACGTTCATATTTTCTTTTAAGGATACAAAATGTGCTAATAATGATCCACTATAGCTTGGGTCACTCATGATTGGACCAGGATATGAATATGATCTGGTGATGTTGCTTTTTAATTAAAGAAAAGACTAATTAATATGTTGTGATTCTTGTGTGATGTTTTTGAGCTAGTAAGTGTTGTTATCCTAAGCATATGTGAGTATTGGGTTTGTTGAGTGTTTTTCAGGCCCATCGCGACCCATTAACCTCCTCGAAGTCTAAATGAGGTCATGATTTTTTTTTTTCAAACAAGAAAATCTGTATTGCGAGATTCAAGGAATCTTAACGAGGGAGTTAGAACGTTTTTTTGGTTATACTGTTCCAACTGCCTAATCCTCTTTAAATTCTTTGTTTCTCTGCTTAGGGTTTCATCATTCTTTCACAACTCTCAGTACAATGGATGAGTTTTTCTCTCAATTTCGTAGATTTCTATAGGTTGAGGCACCAAATCACCCCCTTGTGCAGTAACCAATTCACTCTCCATCTTGGGCCGATTCATCTTCTCCTTCTGATTATCAGGTGTCGGCACCTATGATTACCGAGGAGTCACTGCTGGTGAACATATGCAGGGCCATGACTATTTACCGGGGTAATCCCATCTTTGTGCCTCGTTTTGATGATATCCCTATTGATGCTACTGTGCATGTCACTATTCAACAAGGAGATAAATAGTCTCTGTCTGAGGACTTTCCAATTCTAGAAGCTGAAGCGCCATCTACTGTTCTTCAGCCTGATTTTCAGATTCCTCAATCTGATTTCAACTCTGTGTTTGAAGGTGGGCCACAAGTGGCTGTTGTGACTCCTGACATGTTGGCTTTGTTTTTGAGTGGCGGATATGTTGTCAAATGGCCACTACTAAATCTAGGGACTTTCACTGACAAAGTCAGAGAGCTGTATCGAATCTGTTGTCGGAACTAACTTCCTTCAAAGAACTCTGGGTATATGCACTCTGGCAGAGAAATGGTTCTCTATAAGGTTGCACACATGGTTTCGTTCAACTTAGGACGAGTTGTGTTTGATCACATTATTGGTCATGCTAAGTCTCTGAACTCGAAGTTCTTCCATCCATTCCCAAGATTGATCAGTCGTTTTCTTTCTGATCATCAACATGTTTCTTCTTAGCAACGAGTGCATCCTGCTCCTGTTATGGAGGTTCCAGCTCATCTGCCTGGTCATTCTACAACAAGTAAGCAAGAGAGGTCCTCCAAGAAGTTGAAACTCAACGATAATGTAGCTGAATCATCAAGGTCCGATGTTCGTTCAAAGTCCAAAGTCAAGAAGCATGCTACAAGCTCAGGTACTAGGTTATGCAAGGTCGTTCGGCTAGCTATTCAACTTCTTGAGGCAACCTTGACTACATGTAAGTATTTCTCACTCTCTGTTCTTTTGCTTGTTCTTATTTTTGATATGGTGTCACGTAAGCAGGGGGAGAAAAGGATCCAAATGAAATTGAATCAGACTAAGCATGAAGTGGTAGGAGTATGCAAATGTTCAGGGGGAGAACAATTTTTAGATTAGCTGCTCAGTTCTTTTTGTTTTTGCTCTTAGACTGAACTCGAACTCAAGTTAGTTTTTGATGATAATTGTGTTTGAACAATGGGGGTTTCAATTTGCATTAATTGTTCTATATGATCTTCGTCTTCGAGCTGGTTTATGTTCTTTCTTGGTATACTAGTATATTTGAGATGCAGGTTTGGAGTATGTGCTTAATCATGACATCATGTCAAAAAGGGGGAGATTGAAAGTGAGAAATCAGAATGCTGTTGGAAACAGAAGACTGAGAGCGAATCAGGAAGCTGATGGGAACATGAGTCTAATTATCGAGGAATAAGTCAAGGATGAATCTCAGAGTATAACATGTGTATAAGAAGGAAAATCTGGAACATGAAGAGATATCAACAAACAAGAAGATATTATCAAAAGGGAGAGTTTTAACAAGAAGATATTTCGGTTGAGGATATCTCATGAAGATATTATCGTTAAGATAAGGATTTGTTGTAAAAGGATTAGGGTTCGGGGTAGTTAGTATATAAATGGTCTAAAGTGTTTTTTGTAGCCTAATACTTTAGAACTTTTACTTGGCTAAGATAAGAACGACGACCAAAATCAGGAAGCTGTTTTGTGGTGAGTGTTCTAGACTTTGAGTGTGTGAGTTTATCAAAACGGGTAGCCTTAGGAAAAGTCTGAGTTTTTTTTATTAAACGTTTAAGGTGTCAATCAAGGAGTGTCTTGGATTGTATAAAACCTGTTTGAGTTAGTTTTTGTAAAAAGATTAAACATACAAAGTTTAATAAAGAGTGTTTTTGTGGTTAAAACAGATTGTTGTTTGAGTTACTACTCTACTAACAATTGGTATCAGAGCCTATCACCAACTAAAAGGAACTTGTGTATCCTATAACATGTGAGATCTTGAGGCAAGTATAGAGAATAACTTGAGTTACTACTCTCTATACACTAATGTATAACAAAAAAGAGTTGGGGAAATTTGATACATCCAAAGGTTTATGCTATTACTTTCGAACTTCGTTATCTAATATTAAGAACTCAAATTAACTTTGAACTTGCATTTGGTGGTAACGTACGTGAACATTAGCCTATATATCTCATCTTGTAACCTGGAGAATAATTAAAACTAAAGATAGTTGTGTAATTTGTGAAATCTATGAAGAAGCACAGGTTTTTATTTTTGTAGGACATTAATCTTACAATAACGACTTGTGTAGGGCTTTGTAATTTGTATATAGAAAATGCAATTTCATTATATTGGTTCAATAGTTGGGCCAAGATTCCCTGATTTGGGTCATATATAGAGCTGGATGTTCTTAAACCGGAAAGCTCTTTAGTCCTTACAATGCCCATGTTTGATGTTTATGAATTTAGGCATGGGAAAAGAATATTGGAATCTTCTTTCTCAGACACATGTATGAACTTCTGAAGAAAGTACTTTTTAAGCTTGATCGAGTCACTTGCCACGCGTGACACCACAATTATCAATATGACCAAAATTACCGAGATAGATAGAGCTTTAGAGTATCTCTAACCCACCTCTATTATATAGCAAAACTCTATTTTAGGATAAAACCCTTCTTCAATCCAGCTCTATTCTCTACTCTATAATAGAGTTTTCATTTTTCCACTCTATAAATGGAGTAACCATAATCTCCCCTCTATTATAGACTGAAACTATTTTAGTTACAAAGTGATCATTCAATTATTATATTTTTTTATATTTGAATAGTTAAACTATTATTTTCGTTTTTAATCCATTAAAATAAAATAACAATCAATAATTTAATATATAAAATAAACAGACTAATTTAAATTTAAAAATACACAATAAGAACCACATAAACCACACATTTAACTAAAATAATATTAACCACTTAATTTAAAAATACACAATAAGAAACAAACTAAAAGAAATGCATAAGTTTAGTCACATTAATACTATTCACTTAATAATTCGGTAAATCATTTTCGAATCCTCCTAGATCGTTAAAATATTGCCCAAATGAAGCTGATGGATGGGAAGTTCGTCTGATCATTTAAAATGCTTTGATTGATCATTTGTGGGAGACATATACAAATGATAATAATTAAACCAATATTATATAATGTTTTAATATTTTATGATGTACTGCTATTTTAGTTATGTAATAAATATTTTATTTAGATAATATTATGAAATTTTATTATTTTCAAGAATATAAAAGAATTGGAGCTATTTTGCAAATTTACAAATATAAGATACAATTGACAATTAGTTTGAAAATGAGAATATAATATATTTGGAATATTTTTTTATAGAGTAGAAAATAGAGTGATGGGTTGGAGCAAAACCCAACTCCAAAATAGAGTCACTCTATAATAGAGTAAAAAATAGAGTAAAACTCTATTTTAGAGTGAAATCTTCTCCAACTCATCTCTATTTTTCATTCTATTATAGAGTTTTCATTTTTCCACTCTATAAATAGAATAACCCTAATCTCCACTCTATTATAGAATGAAACTTTTTTTATTTGCAAGATGGTCCTTCAATTGTTATATATTTTCTTATTTTACTAATTAAATTATTATTTTCATTTTTAATTCATTAAAATAAATTAACAGTCAATAATTTAATAGATAAAATGACCATACTAATTTAAATTTAAAAATATACAATAAGCAACAACATAAAGCACAAAATTAACTAAACTTAGCGACTTAATTTTAAAATACACAATAAAAAACAAATTAAAAGAAACATATAAGTATAACCACATTAATACTAATCACTTAATAATCCGGTAAATCGTTTTAGGATTCTCCTAGACCATTAAAATATTTCTCAAACAAAGTTGATGGATGAGGAGTTTGTTGATCTTCTTGTTGAACAACCCGTTTTGTAAAATATGTATTTGTTGGGCTTAAATATATGCATGGATATTTGGATCGGATATGGAACTCAAATCTCAAAATCGATTTAGAAAAATCAAAGATAAAGAAGCTCATATATGAATTTGAAATGCTTTAATTGATCATTTGTGTGAAAAATACACTAATGATAATAATTGAACCAAAATTATGTAATGTTTTAATATTTTATGATGTAATTCTATTTTAGTTATGTAATAAATATTTTATTTAAATAATATTATGAAACTTTATTATTTTAAATAATATAAGAGAATTGGGTCATTTTGCAAATTTTACAAATATAAGATATAATTGACAGTTAGTTTGAAAATGATAAAATCATATATTTGAAATATTCTTTTTTAAAAGTAGGAAATAGAGTTGTGTGTTGGAGAAAAACTCAATTCTATTTCAAAGTCACTCTATAATAGAGTGGAAAATAGAGTAATGGGTTGGAGATACTCTTAGAACCATAATACTATTTGACCATTTATTCCATCAATTTTAATATCAAACACGATTCTTTATTTAATCTATGTACTCAATTAATATATACTAGATTAGGATACGCGGGTCTAATCAATTATTTTAATTTTAAAATTAACTCTTGTGATTATATATTTTTGTCGATATTAAAATCCAACTTTAGTTTTTATTAGATTTGTTACTTTGTAAATCATTATAAAAGTAATCATCTACAATTTTCAAAAACATATATATATATATATATA
>OVBE01005400.1:2967-14008 GCA_900406425.1 Iberis pinnata | reverse complement strand
AACCGAAAAAACCGAACCGAAACCGAACCGATATCCACATTGAACACCCCTAGTTTAAACTTTCAATTCATTTCTTTTTTCCCAAAAATTTCATTTTATTTAATATTTCTTTTTTTTTAGTATTTAATATTTCTAATTTGATGACATCGATATATGGTTTTTTTATATAAATTGTGTAAAGAAGTCACTTTGGGTTGATGATGTTGTGGGTAATTGTCAGATTCATAAGGATAGTTTTGCACACAATTTACATCAAAATAAAATAAAAAATGAAGATAAAAATAATAAACCATCGCTTGAACCAAGAGGACAATAACTTGGAACTGCCGAGGTTTGGGCAATGACCTGGCAGTTCAACATCTAAAGGAGTTAATTCGCAAATTTCTCCCGGATATCATTTGCCTCATGGAAACAAGACAACATGATCCTTTTCTTAGCAATGTTGTTCAAGTCTTAGGTTTTTCTAATTTTGTAACAGTTCCACCGCAAGGTATGAGCGGTGGTTTAGTAGTTATGTGGAAATCTTCAGTTGCTCTTTCTGTTTTATCTGTTTCAGCAAATCTTGTAGATTGTTTAACTTCAGTGAATGGAATTAGTTTTCATTACTCCTTTGTCTATGGTCCCCCCAAAGACAAAATCGACCAGCTTTTTGGAATTTGATTACTTATCTCAAACTCTCGGCCTGGTCCTTGGATTGTCTCGGGAGATTTTAATGCCATTAGGAGGAATCATGAGAAAATAGGGAGTCGTCTTCAACCAGCTAAAGATTTTATAGATTTTTGTCACATGATGAACTATTGTGGTTTTCAGGATTTGCGATTCCAAGGGAATACATTTTCATGGGCTGGTAAACGATATAACCATGATATCTTCTCTTGTCTTGATCGCTCAATGGCTAATGTTCATTGGTGTGACCTCTTTCCAGAATCTATGGTTGAATTTTTGGATATTGGAATTTCATATCATTGCCCTATTGTTACAACAATTGATACTATTCATCATCAACCTCGCAGAGGGTTTTGTTTTGATTCACGTTTAACGTCAAGACCAGGATTTAATGAAGGAGTTGCTCGTGGTTGGGATACAGATTGTTCGGCGAATATACAGACCATATTAGCAGCTTGTTGTGCTTCAATTTCTCGATGGAAGAAACATAATATCCACAACAGTAAAGAGGAAATTTCTACTCTCCGATCTCGTCTAGATATGGCTATTAGAAATGGATTACCACTTGATCAAATTCCAGCTTTGAAACATCAATTATTTGTTTCTTATAAATCTGAGGAGTTTTTTTGGAAAAATAAAAGCAGGAATGCTTGGTTATCGGGTGGGGAACGAAATACTAAGTATTTTTGATCTGTCGCTAAAGGGCGTGCTGTTCGAAACCGAATGCTGTCAATTACAGATGATGCAAATATCGAACACTTTGGGACTAATAATATTACATCAGCACCCATCTGTTTCATAGTGAATTAAGTAGTATTAATAATCATGAGCAAGTATTTGCTGATTTCCCTCTTCGTGTTACTCAAGCGATGAATGATACACTTACAAGGCCAGTGGTTATGGAGGAGATTAAGACAACAGTTATGTCCATAAACCCGACAAAAGCTCCTGGTGTGATGGGTTTTCTAGCTCTTTTTATCATACCTATTGGGACAAGATTAAAGATCAGGTCTTTGAAGCTGTTAAAACTTTCTTTGATAACATTATTTTAGAGGAAGGTATTAATCATACCACCATCTATTCAATACCAAAGTTACAAGAACCAAAGCGTATGGGTGATTATTGGCCAATATCTTTGTGTAATGTTAGTTACAAAATAATTTCTAAGATATTGGTTCATCGGCTTAAAGATTTCCTGCCAGGTTTAATTTCTGAAGAACAAGCGAATTTTGCCTCGGGTCGATCCATAACGGATAATGTAATGATTGCTCATGAACTTCTTCATAGTTTAAAATTGAAGACGAGGAATTCGTCAAAGTTTATGGCAGTAAAGACAGATATTACAAAAGCATATGATCGTCTTGAGTGGGATTTTATTCAAGAGACTTTGGTTCGAATGGGCTTTTCAACAAAATGGATTGGCTGGATAATGTTTTGTATTCGATCTGTTACATATTCGATTAAGATTAATGGTGAACTAAGAGGATATATTGTTCCTTCCCGTGGATTACGTCAGGGAGATCCGCTTTCTCCTTACCTTTTCATTCTTTGTTCTAAGGTGCTTACTCATATGTTGCATAGAGCGGAAAGTCATGGCTTAATTGACGGTTTACAAATCAGTCATGCGACACCACCGATTACTCATTTGCTCTTTGCAGATGATGCACTGTTTACATGTCTTGCATATAATCGTACATGTAGGAATCTAAAGGATATATTTCACCATTATGAGTTGGCTTCAGGACAAAAGATCAATAAATCAAAATCGGCTATTACTTTTGGAACATGTGTTTCGCCACGTTTAAGAGCAAGGATTCGTGCATCTTTCCAAATTTTTAATTTAGGTGGTTTTGGGAAATATTTGGGAATGTCAAAACAGTTTGGTCGACCAAAAATAAAACAGCTTCAGTATATAGTAGACAAAGTTAAAGCTCGGTTATCGACATGGAGTAACAAATATTTGTCTCAAGGAGGAAAGGAGGTTTTATTGAAAGCAATTGCTCTTGCACTACCAATATACACAATGAATTGTTTTAAACTACATATATCAACTTGCTCTTCAATTATGGATCTTTGTGCTAATTTTTGGTGGAGCTCATCTACTTCGAGTAAAGGTTTTCATTGGTTTGCTTGGAAAAGGTTATGTTTTTTTAAGAGTGAAGAAGGTTTAGGTTTCAGAGAATTGACGACTTTTAATACTTCTTTGTTGGGAAAACAATGTTGGAGACTACTGGAAAATCCCAATAGTCTGTTAGCTTGTCTTTTCAAAGCCCGTTACTACCCCAATACGACGACTATTCAAGCTTTAAAAGGTACTTTACCATCTTATGGATGGAAATCAATGATTCATGGAAGAGATCTGTTATGTAAAGGATTAAGATATGTCATTGGGAATGGGAGTAATACGCTTATTTGGCATGATCCTTGGCTACCTGTCAATCCACCAAGGGCGCCAATACCTGCTCGAGATGAGTATGTGGATAATAGTATGGTTACTTCACTATTTAAACAACGAACTGTCGGTTGGGATGAAGAGAAGCTATTGCAATTGATTCATCCATCAGATATTTCTTATATTCTTTCACTCAAGCTTCCGTTTACACCTAGTATGGATTCAATTGGTTGGCAATATACGAATACATGTGATTACTCGGTGAAATATGGGTATTGGGCAGGTATTCATATGGCTGGAAATACACATATTGGTATCCCTCCGGCGGGTGATGTGGCAATAAAAAACAAGATTTGCTCTTTACCGGTTCCACCTAAAATTCGATCCTTCCTTTGGTGTTTGTTATCTTATTCCTTACCAATCAAGGCTGAGCTTTGTCGTCGAAGAATCATAACATATAATACTTGTCCCTGTTGTGGTCGAAATCCTGAGATGAATGATCATTTACTGTTTGACTGCTCCTATGTGAATCAAATATGGTTTGGAACTACACAGCAAATCCATGATTCCTCCAATAATCCATATCCTTTTCTTTCTCGTATTAATTATTTATTTGATAAGGATATGGATATATTCATTGATTTGAGTTCTCGGTTAGTTCATATTGCCTTACTTTGGCATATTTGGAAAAAAAGAAACTTATTTTATTTTCAAGGTATAGCTGATTTTTGGCGCAAGTGTCTTAGGCTAGAGAATCAGGATGCAGCAACTTGGGCTATACATAATTGTAATCCATCTCATCATCGAGTCAATAGACAACACTCAGCGATGCAATCTTCTCAATGGACTACTCCCCCAGCATATTGGATTAAGTGTAAATTTGATGGTAGCTTTCGGTTAAGTGATCAAAGAGCAGTTGCATGATGGATTTTTAGGGATGAACAAGCATCATTTCTCGGTGCTGGTCAAGCGAGAGGTTCTTTGGTTACATCTCCTCTACAAGAAGAACTTCATAGTTTAATTTGTGCAATACAACATGCTTGGAGTAAAGGACATAGATATGTTATTTTTGAGGGTGACTGTCAAGTTGCAATTAATCTCTGCAATAGAGCTAAAGGCCATTTAGATACTAAGAATTGGTTGAGAGATATACAGTACTGGAAGTCCAAATTTCATGATGTCAAATTTGCTTGGGTAAGGAGATGTTCAAATGAAGTAGCAAATTTACTGGCAAATGACATGAGGATGTGTTCATCGATTTACAATTTTTTATAATATCATTCCAAATTCTATTTCTCATGCTCTATATTCTAACATTTTTCAGAGTCATCTCCTTATTTGCCCTTATTTGTGAGGAACAAATCTCCTATGGGCAATAAAATCTCCTATGCCCATAATTCATTTTAAAAATGATTAAAATCATAAACCCCAAATCAAACCCCACACCCCCCTTCAAAACTAAACACTAAATTTGAATTAGTGAACCCAAACCCAAATATTTAACTTCTACACTTTTAAAATTCAATTTGACATTTTAAAACGATTTCGACATCATATTCTAAATATTTTTTGAAAAACTTTTTAAAACAGTATTTTGATTTTTGAAATATTTTTATAAAATAGGATTAATTAAATTAAAAATATTGGTTTTTACAGATTTGAAAAATAAATTTTATATTGCCATATAAAATTAAAAATGCAAAAACAATTATTTGTGTTTCTAGAAAGATTCATCTATCACAAATGAAGGTAAATAAGGATATAACTCCATTTTTCATCAATGAAGCTTTATTAGAGTTAAAATAAATAAATATATTCTCAGTTTGATATAATAAATGACGATTAAAAGAAAAAAGAAAGCATCATGCAAAGTAGAGAGAAGTGAAATGAAGAAAGGCGATATTAACGGCGATTTACGATGAAATCAATTTTCTGGCCATCAGAGCGGTGTTGGCGGTTACCGGTGACATCTGCTGAATTCAAGGACAACGTGGGCTCGCGAATTTCTTGTTCATGGGGCTTCTTGTCTGCCATCTCCGCACTAGATCACACGATCTGGAGTGAGGAAACTGACGCGTATAACCGTCTTTGGGATGGGTATAAATTTAGAATCAGAATCAAACAAGTAAATTCTATCCTTCTTATTTTTGATTTCAATCCAATTTAATACTTGTTTGCTTTACCGATAATAATCAACTCCAAACAATCCTTTTTCCTTCTTTTAATGGCTGAAAACATTGGTCGGGGAATTCAGGACATTGATTTGGGAATCAATTATCCTCCCATTACTCTTCCTCTTGCTCTTCTTGACCAAGTTATGGCTGAGAATCTCTTTAGCCTTATAGGATGTCCTCTTATGCCTCGTAAACAAAATTTACGAGCCATAGTTGCCTCAATGCCTCGTAATTGGGGAATGGCTGGTCTTGTTCATGGTAGGATAATTGAAGCCAGAAGATTCCAGTTCATGTTTCCTTCCCAAGAAGCTATGGAAAATGTTCTCAGACGTGGTCCATGGGCATTTGCTGATAGGATGTTAGTCCTCTCTAGGTGGTCCCCATAATTAAATCCTTTTAATCTCCAATTCATTCCTTTTTGGGTGCAAATCAGAGGAATTCCTTTCTAGTACCTTAATCATCAAGTGATTTCTGTGATTGGTAGAGCATTGGGATTTCTGTTGGAGGTTGATTTCGACCCTGTTAATGACTCTAGGATGGAATTTGTTAGAGTTAGGCTCAATTGGAATGTTGACTACCCTCTGAAGTTTCAAAAAAACTTTCAGTTTACCATTGGGGTGAATACAGTTTTGTCATTGAGATATGAAAGGCTCAGAGGTTTTTGTGTAGCATGTGGCATGTTGACCCATGATTCTGGAGCATGTTTAATCCAGAATGGTGGTCCACATCATCCCTCAGATGATGATGATAGTAATGGAAATGATGTTCCTCACATGCCTCCTTATACTGGAATCATTATTGAAGAACTTGACCCGGAGGAGGATCATGCTGCTCAGCCTAATGCCAATGAGGAGGCTACTGATCAAGTTCAGACCATGATGAATGAGCTTTCTCAGGTGATATATAGAAACCAGTCTGCTACAAACCCGGGTGAAAGAGGACAAGACATAATCAACCAAGAACCTGTTCATCATGGGTTTTCATGTGTTCCTGAAATGGACTTGGTACATGCTACTTCTAATACTGATGAAGCTACTGAAGGACTTGTTCTGGAATCAAGGAAGATGAAGTGTATGGAAGCTTCTTCTTCAAAGGCACCAATAGGTATGGTAACTCCTGCTGATTATGAAATGATATATGCAACACTTGAGGACTCTATTCATGGACCTGTTAGAGGCGCGGTGGGCCCAATACCACCAAGTACACCATGAGAGTCTTAAGTTGGAACTGCAGAGGATTGGGTAATGATCTCGCAGTTCGACATCTTAAGGAGATTAATGGAAAATATCTCCCAGATATCATTTACCTTGTGGAGACAAAATAACAATCTGTGTTTGTAGATCAAGTAGTAACTGACCTAGGTTTTTCTAAAATCTTTATAGTTCCTCCTAGGGGTCTTAGTGGTGGTATTTTAATTATGTGGAAGTCTTGTTTTTCTGTTTCTGTTTTATCTTCTTCTCCAAACCTTGTAGATCTTTCTGTTCAAAGTAATGAAATGCAATTTCACTTGTCTTATGTTTATGGTCATCCCATTCAACATTTGAGATCCTTAACCTGGTCACAAATGGAATATATTGCACAAACAAGGACTGGTCCATGGGTTGCAGTAGGTGACTTTAATGATATAAGATGTAACAGTGAAAAATCTGGTGGTAGAGTTAGACCATAAAGATCTATTGCAGCCATGAGAAACCTGTATATGGTTTGTGACTTTGAGGATCTACAACCGATTGGAAATAAACTGTCATGGTATGGTAAACATAGAGACCATGATGTTAATTGCTGTCTAGACAGAGTTGTTGCTAACAAAGAAGCTCTTTCCCTGTTTCCTGTTAGTTCAGCAGAATTTTTAGACTTAGGTATAAGTGACCATAGACCTGTAATGGCTTCTTTTGGAATGGAACAGATTCAAAGACCAGCTTTTTTCAAATTTGATGGTAGACTTCTGGATAAAGAAGGATTTAGGAATCAAGTACTTTCTAATTGGAATGCACTTTCTGGACAGTTGTGGAAAGATAGGATGGCACATTGTAGAGGGTCTATATCTCGATGGAAAAGAAATAATAGATGTAATTCTAAAGAGGAAATAGCTAGATTGAAGGCTCATCTGAATAACATTGTTATGGTTGGTGTTTCTACTCAGGAGCTAACAAAGATCAAAAGAGATTTACATTTAGCTTATCTTTAAGAGGAACAATTCTGGAAAACAAAAAGTAGAAATGAGTGGTTGAAATGTGGGGATAAAAATACAAAGTATTTTTTTGCTATGGCCAAATCAAGACAAGTTCGTAATATGATTTTTTCTATCTTAGATGACAATAATTGTATTTATAGAAAGGACTTTGATATATCAAATGTGGCAGTAGCTTATTTTAAGAATGTATTTAAAAGTATGCATTCACATCATACTCATTGGGGCAATGTATTTGATGGACTAAAGGCTAGGGTATCTGCATAGATGAATGAGAATTTAATTAAACCAATCTCATTAGAGGAGATTAAATGTGCAATTTTCTCTTTTGCTCCATCTAAAGCCCCTGGTCCAGATGGATTCACATGAGAATTCTATCAACAGTTTTGGAACAAAATTAACCCTCAGATTGTTGAATTTATCAATAATTATTTCAATACTGGTGTCATGGAACATGGGATAAATCATACAAACATCTGTTTAATTCCCAAAGTGGATACTCCAACGGCTATGAATCAATTTAGGCTTATTTCTTTGTGTAATGTTAGTTATAAGATCATTTCAAAGATCTTAGTAAACATATTAAAACCCATACTTTCTGATATTGTCTCTGAGGAACATGCTTCTTTTGTACCTAATAGATTGATCACAAATAATGTCATGATAGCTCATGAACTTCTGCATAGTCTAAAGGTTAGACGAAGGTGTTCTAACTCTTTCATGGCTATTAAAACAGACATTTCTAAAGCATATGATAGAGTAGAATGATGTTTTTTAGAACATACACTTCATAAGTTAAGATTTCATGAAACCTGGATTAATTGGCTTATGGGTTGTGTCAAATCTGTTACCTACTCCATACTTGTGAATGGAAAACCAAAAGATTTCTTTCAACCAGAACGTGGTTTGAGATAAGGTGATCCCATGTCTCCTTACTTGTTCATCCTCTGTTCAGAAGTGCTAAGCAATATGTTTAAACAGGCAGTTTTGAGCAAGCAATTGAAAGGCATTAAAATTAGTAATCAAAGTCCAATTGTGAATCATCTATTGTTTGCTGATGATTCACTATTTTTCTGTCAAGCTAATTTATCTTCAGCCTTAAGAGTGAAACATATTCTCAATTGCTATGAACAAGCATATGGCCAAATGGTTAATGTTCAAAAGTCTGCTATAACCTTTGGCAGTCGAGTCCTAGAGCATATGAAAACAAGAATAAGATCAGCTCTTCATATTCATAATGCAGGAGGGTATGGTAAATCTAGGTTTTCCTGAGCCATTTGGTAGGAAAAAGATTGATATGTTTCAATTTATAGTGGAGAGAATTAAGGTTAGAACTGCTGGTTGGACTACCAAATTCTTATCTCAGGCTGGTAACGAGATTTTATTGAAATCTATAGGATTAGCCATGCCTATATATTCAATGAATTTTTTCCATCTTCCTTAAGGAATTTGTTCTGAAATTACTAAAGCTATAGTTCAGTTTTGGTGGAGTAAGAATGGTAGACATAGATCAATGCATTGGTTAGCTTGGGATAAAATTTCTTGTTCCTAAAAAAGAAGGTGGACTTGGATTTAGGGACATAGAAATGTTTAATAAGGCTTTGTTAGCAAAAAAAAGTTGGAGGATACTCACTGCTCCCCATTCTTTATTAGCAAGAGTTTTTAACGGTAGATATTTTGCAAATACATTCATTCTAAATGTTGGTTATGGTACTCAGTGCTCTTATGGTTGGAGATCAATTCTAGTGGGTCGAGATCTTCTTAACAAAGGCTTAAGAGTCCTGATTGGTAATAGCAATACTGTCGGAAATTTTGAAGATAATTGGTTACCTCTCAATCCCCCTAGACCTCCTAGACTAAAAGATAATGTTAATACCACCTTAAATATGGTCTCTCAGTTGATTTTTAAGGACACATGTTTATGGGATATTGATAAGATTAAATCTATTGTATGCGAAGAGGATGTTCCATTAATCCTCTCACTTAAAGTGTCTAGAGAGAATTGTATAGATGCTATTGGTTGGCATAATACAACTAATGGATCATATTCTGTTAAATCAAGATATTGGGTTGGAACTCACCATATATTAGTTACACCTTTAGATCATCCTTTTGATATTAATGTTGAGCTTAAGAATAGAGTAGGAAATCTTCTGCTCCCCCTAAAATTAAGCACTCTATATGGAAAATGATGTCTAATATTCTGCCTATAGGTACTGAATTATCTCGTAGAGGCTTAACTAATGCAAGTTTATGTTACGTTGTCATCAAGAAGAATCTCTGCATCATTTTTTTTTTCTTATGTCCTGAAACAAATCTGATATGGCATAATATAAGTTCAATTGATATAAATTTAACTGATGATTGTATTTCTTTTGAAGATAAATTGAGATATATATTTGATTGGACTCCTGTTAACTATAGTTCTTCATCTTATCTTTTACCTTTACATATTTTATGGTGGTTATGAAAAGCTCGTAATAACTTATATTTTAGACAAAAGATACTCTCTTGGGAATTCCTTCTTAAAGCTGCAGGTGATGATGATGAAGCTTGGCAAGCTAATAATGCTATACCTCAAAGGGAATCACGTCAAGATGGAAATGGACACAAGAGGATCAATGCTCGGACACGATGGACTAAACCACCTGCTGGATGGACTAAAGTTAATTTTGATGCAGGGTTTAGGGGCAATGCTTCAAAAGCAACAGCTGGGTGGATATTTAAAGATGAGTTGGGATGCTTTCTAGGTGCAGCACAAGCTACAGGAGGACATGTAGAATCTGTTCTACAGGCTGAGATATAAGCCTTTCTTATGGCTATGCAACATTCATGGTGTAAGAGTTTAAAAGAAGGTCATATTTGAACGNCATTACATAAGCTACTCAATGGCCAAAAAGTCTCATTTCACTTAGCTAATTGGATCCGAGATGTATTTTGGTGGACAAAAAGGTTTGAAGATGTTCAATTCAAGTGGATATCAAAGGATGCAAATAGATGTTCTGATGCATTAGCAAGACATCAATTTAGGAGTGATGTATCGTTTATAAATCATTGTTCTCCTCCTTATTGTAATGCAAACAACTTTGTATGAGGATAATAGTATTTCATATCAATAAAATCAATATTGGGTTAAAACAAAATAATAAAAAAGCCACTTTGGGCCTAATAGTCTCTAAAATGACAAAGCCCAATAAATTATCCGTCCGCCCACGTGTGAATCTCGACAAAGCCTAGTAAATTATCCATTCGCCCACGTGTGGATCTTGACAAGCGAGCTATATCACGCGCTATTACCCCACGCGTGAAGCAACAACAGCCGATCCCTATGTTAAATCAGTCACCACATCTGCCTTGGAAGAGGGAAACGAAACCCTGAAATTACAAAGAGCTAAAATCGCCGTCGACTTTCTCTTGCGGACAACATACACAAAAGACTTTCTTCGAGAAACTAAAACATCTTCTGAATTCGATTCTTCTCCTAGGTCCTGAATTCTTCATGAAAATTGCTAGGTGAGTATTTTGATTCTTCGCGTGCCTTTCGTTAATCTACATGGAAAGAATTTATATCTTTTGAGCATAATTGCAGATATGTTTGATTTTTGCAATAATAAAAAA
>OVBE01005399.1:0-21802 GCA_900406425.1 Iberis pinnata | reverse complement strand
GCTTATCATGTACTTGGGCTTAATTCTGGTTGGGCTTCTGAGGGGTGCTAAACCCTGACCCAACAGCCACCAAATGCAAAAATGGCGGTCCCACTTAAGCCAAGAAAGAAGAGACAAATAGAAATTCAAGGAGAAGATCTAGATTTTGGAGTAATGCCGCATACTCAAGACCTTTAATTATCTTTTTTCAGTCTCAAGTCTCACTCAATTATTTAACATTTTTTATTCACCATCGACAAACGTTAGCACAAAGACATAATAATACTCAAAATACATTTTTGGGAATACCTTTTGTTCATTGCTCACTACCACCATCGAGATACATTGACACAATAAAAAAAAAACATAATACATTGATCCAATCACACCTCAAATTAGTTTTTAGAAACAAAAGCAAGAAGAATTAAGATTTTCACCTTAATTAGATTTACGAAACCACTACCTTATTGCCATTACAATCACTCCAAACTATCATATTCTTCAAGTTTTTTAGTTCACTCACACATTGAATCACTTCTTTCTCACATTCATAAATGACATCTCTCATTTTTTGTACTTCTTTTTCACAACCACAAACAACATCTTTCTTATCAACAATCTCTTTCAACTCACAAACCATTTCCTTTAAATCTTCAATTTCCTCAATTACTGCATCATCGGTCCATTTGAACAAGTGATTCTTATTCTTTTGCCCAAAAATCCAACAACAAATGTTAAAGAATTGAAATAATAGAAACTCACAATCACGAGTATGTTTTAAGTTAATTACCTCTTCTGAACCATATGGGCAACAGTAGAACAACCGACCTGGATTCCTAGTCGCCGTTAAGGTCTTCCTCACTGATTTTGCTCCATACTTGCAAGCTTGGGGCATTCCTCTCTCACAACATTTCACTGCACAACAACGGTTCACGAGTTGAAGAAGAATAACCGAACACGAGACTTCCAATTAAGATACATGTGGTAGCAGAGGAGTTGTGATTAGATGATGAAGACATGAAATTTCTGAAGGTTGTAACAATGGAGGATTTCAAGTCTGCGATGGAGAGAAAAAATTAGATTCTAGGGTTTATATAAAACGATGTAAGGTCTTATTTTTGTAAAAAAAGAAACGACGACGTTTTTATTACCTTTTACACGTGAGCAACCGCGTTTTGTAAGTGTCCACATCAGATTCCATGTCACCTAAAATTAACGCCGTTACGGCCAAACCACTAATAAGCGAAGACTTTTTATTGTGGATATTTAAATTAAAATTTTACTAAGTACAAGTTTTAATCAGCACGATCCATTTATGCATGCTCTAATTTCCCAATGTGTGCATGTATTTATCAATCATTCTCCCATCATCAAACTCACTAGAACAGAAACAAAAAAAGAACCTAAAAATGTCTGAATAGAATGATTAGTAATGTATCAATGACACTTAACATTCAAAAACACAACAATTTGATATATTGTAAGCATTGGTACATGTATAAATGGTTTATGTTAGTGAAGCTCAAGTATCTATCTACATTATGCACTCTATAGATTATTACAGTATCACATAAGACTTACAAAATACTACAAGAAAAAAAGATATGATCTTTATTCAGCATCTCCTCTGGATTCATTCCTCCATAAACTCCATTAAATCCAAGCGCGAGTTTCACGGATTCAATTAGTCTTCTTCTTTGGCAAAAATAGTGTAGAACCATTGAAGAAATTTTCATTTTAATCTCATAGATGAACCATTCCATAGAAAAGATAAGCATCCACTGTTTTCATCTCTGTAACAAAAAAAACCCAACAATACTAAGATTTAGAACCTTAAAAGTTACAAAGATGGCAAAAAGATTGTCCTATGGAGCTATGAAGCATTGAAGTAAAAAGGCAAGAGAGAGACTTATGTATGAATCTAAGCTTCTTTTGGAATCAATCTATAACAAAGGTTTCGAACTTAATACTTCTAATTCTAAGTATGCGAAACCCACTAGTTTAGAGTTCTGGGACTAGAGTAAACTCTATTTATACTCATGTTCTCTAACCTAATATATAGTTTGAAATTATTTTGAAACACTATGAAAACTAGCCTCTTAATAAACTCTCTTAGTGTTGTTAACTCTGCTGCCTTATTACTAGATCAGTGATCGAATTGACCACTCGCTATAAAAATGCAATTCTCTCTTTAATAATGTTTGAGTTAGTGGTCTAGCTCGTCGTGGTTCAAAGATTGATACGACAAAAACAAATTATTTAATTTTCTGTTAATATCTTAGCATCCGTTATAACAGTAAAGATGGCAAAGAGATTGTCCTATGGAACTAGGAAGTAGAGAGAGAGAGTTAAGGATGAATCTAAGCTTCTTTTGGGATCACTCTATAACAGAGCTTCATCATAGCATTAAAATTGATCCTCTCAAGGACCATTTACTTGAAACCCATCAACAAAAACAACCAATTTCACAAAAACAATCACATGATTAAGAGCTAGATAATCTAAAAAAAGGAACATTTAAGCATACCTTAAACTGTTTCTGCTTCGATCGCTATTGCTTCTGCTACTACTACCAACACTGCTCTTTGAACTTCCACTATTGATTCTTGAAACCCCTCTTTGACTTCCAAATGATTCTGAAGATCCATTCTTCCACCAATCTTTATCTTCTGATTTAATAAACGTATCAGAAATCGAACGTCTTGGAGTAATCAAAGAGCCTTTTCTTTTCACAGAAGAATCATCATCAACAACATCATCATTATCTTTCTTCTTCATCTTTTTCTTAGTACCCAAGCTAACAGGAAACACCATTTTCAAAAGTAATCCATTGTTGTTTACACGTCCTTTTCTCATCGGATCAATCCATTTATCACTCTTTATCTTCCTCACAGCTTTAATCGGTTTAATTGGTCTTTGAGGCATTTCATCGAATACCTTGTGATCTTTATCTTGATCAGTGTGTACTTCAACGAGATCTTTTAAAGAAAGTTCGTAACATGATTCGGGCATCTTACTAACCATATCCATAAGCTCTCGTTGACCACGAGCGATGACTTGGGCCTTTGAAACAGGTGAGAGATTGTGTCGATGAACAGGACTTTTTGGTGGACTTGTTCTCCATAGAGGAGGTGAACAGATGCCGGAATCTGAGTGATCATCGTAATTTGTGGGGAAATTTAAATGGGTATTGAAGGATTTTGAGAAAGGATCAAACATTTCGAGTTTTTGTTGTTGATCGTAGAGATTTTACTCTGAACTTTGAAGGAAAATTTGGAGCTTTAAGAAGTGGGATAATTTCACAATTTAGACGGAGAAGTCTTGTCTTGGCCCGTTTTACACGGCCTTCGCTTCTAAATATTTCTACATTTTTTATAAGACTTTTAATAGATTTATTAAGAACGAATATTTCTTTTAAATTAGTTGAAAGCGTGCGAGTGAGATAATCCAAGCCATTCGATTTTGTTTTAAATTAATAAAATCCTCTACATTGTATATTACGTAGGGTTTTCAATAAGGTAACATTCCGGTTTACGATTCGGTTATACTTCATTTAAAAATCATTAAAATGTATATAAATAGTCATTTATTTAACGTTAATACAGAAAAAAAAATTTCACAAATACATATAACCAAAAAATACAAAATTCACTGGTTAATTCCAAACTGTTTTGGTTTAGTTTTAGTTTATGTTTTTCAATTTTTTTAAATAATTAAACCGAATTTTTAATAAAAAGCACTGTCGTTACTGGTAAAATATCTCCCAAAATAATAGACAGGTTAAAATAGTGAGAAAATAAAATGATAAATAGGTTGATATAATTCGGTATTCATATCAATTTTTCAAATAAAACACCCTATTATTACATGGTGTAATTTTTTAAAGTTAGGTTTAGACTTTTAGTTGAAAATCGAGATATTTAGGGGGTGTACTAGAATAAAGATTTGAGGTGATTTGTGTTTTAGTAAGTTTATAGATGATTTTAGGAGGTGTTATTATTGGCTGTAGGGTTTTAATGGATTTTGAAATCCATGCGAAATCACGTGTTATTCGTTTAATGATTTGTAAACCCTAAATGAAATCACGTGTTATTTGTTTAATAATTTGTAAATTATAACTGAAATTCAGTGTTATTCATTTATTGATTTGTAATTAGATTTTAAAATCCACTTTGTATTTTGGTGGATTTGGAAGTGTTTTCAAGTTAAAAATACTAATGAACAAATCCAAGCTTAAATGATAGTATTTCAAAATTCATATATTTCCAAATTCTTATGAATTTACAAATCCATTAAAACACAATAACCAATAGCACCCCCTTAGGCGAATTGAAGAGTTTCATATGATTTGTTATAATATTCTCTACAATCTCATCTAAAATCATGAGATTTGAATTTTTATATTTTTTAACTAATAAACTCCACTAACATGCCATAAAATCACTACAAATCTACTACTTAAAATATTTTCAATGATAGTGAATTTCATAAGACTTTTTCAAACTCTTATTTGAATAACAGTGAATTTCATAAGAATTTTTTAAATTCTTGTTTCATCACAAATGTATTTGTTATTTTAGTTAATACATAATTCTTCCAAATTCCACCTTCAATATATCTCCTCCTTAATTTCTATAAAGTTATATTCACTAAAATTTTTAGAAGATCTACAATTCAACATTATTTTTAATTGGCTAAAAAATAATTTAGTAACTTTGTATTTGATAAATCAAGATTTTTGTCTAAACTAATAAAAATAAATTTTCTTTAATTTGGAATTATTACACAACCATCAAATATATTTTTTCTTTTTTATTTTAGAGCAAGATAATATTTTTAGTCAATTAAATATCATTAAGTTTTTTTTTCTTTTTTGAAAGGGAATATCATTAAGTTTGGGGCTTAATTACTTGTTGTCCCTACTTGTTGTCCCTACTTGTTTACCACTAACACGTTGATGCTCTTGCCGTCTCAAAAACCTGAGTGGAAAGAAAAGTTAAACAAGAAAACGTATATTTCAAAAATAACAAATTGGTTTTATAAATATATAAATAATAATAAGTTGGTTTATGAATTTTTCTATAGCTGGAAAAATCCCGTCGTGGAATTAATCAAAAAGATGGTGGGTAGGGGCCTTATAGCACTTTATTTTTATTTAATTATTTTGCAATTTTGTTTTGCTTTAACAAGTTTTTTTTCTTCTAAGAAGCTTGATTTCTTTATGATCTAAACCACTAGTCGTTGATAGGAGTGTTAATGTAGGTTAATCCTCTCCATTTAACTCCGTTCTGCTATAAACTT
The DNA here is from genome assembly GCA_900406425.1 of Iberis pinnata. Lineage (NCBI taxonomy): Eukaryota > Viridiplantae > Streptophyta > Magnoliopsida > Brassicales > Brassicaceae > Iberis > Iberis pinnata. Next base: position 16,522 of record OVBE01005399.1, on the reverse strand, counting down.
ACTTTGTTTGCAGATTATGGCAAATCAGCCCGCATATACCCGTGGTTTTAGAAATCATAATCTTAACTCGTCCCACTTAATAGCTGCGGGTTTTGAGGGTTGTCCATGGACCTTAAACTATGCAAACTAAATAAATGTTTTATTTTTATTTTCACATCAAATTAATAATAATAACCTACATTAAACTATGCATAAATATAATACCTAATATTTTTTATAATGAAAATTGAAAAATAATCACTATTTTTTAAAAGAAACAAATGATAATCATTATTATCTAAAATATCGTAATTAAAGTCTTATAATTTAAATGTGCAGACAAGTCATATAAATATGCAAACAAATCTCTCCATTAATTTAAAATTTTGAAACTAAAAAGCAAACTGAACTTATAATTAAAATAAAAAAACATCAAATCTTGAAATTTGTAGCCCAAAACTATGAGTGTTGTCCATAAAAACCCGCGGTCATGTCCGCGGGCCATGTGGGTTTGTCCATAGCTGTCCGTATAGGCTCAATCCGCTACGCCCGTTTTTTCTTGGGACTAAAAATTTGTAACCCAAAACCGCCCCACAATAAAGGGGTTAAGCGACGTCCGCGGTCGGAAACCCGTATCGATACTCCTAGTTGTTAATGCAATTACTATAGCCGTTGCGGTCGTTGTGATGCTATAAAACTAGGGAGAATTAGTTTAGAAAGTTCTTTCTACTTTTTATGTTTATAGAACTAACAATTTTTAATTTCAATATCTTTGTCTTAACAATATCTACTAATATCTCTCCAATATCTCTATAATAATTTAATTAGATTGAAATCTATAAAAGATTTAAACAATTTTTGTGTGTGTTTTGTTCTTCATTTTCCATATCTAAATTTTTCTCTAGGGACATATCCATAAGTATATATTATCAAAATCTACAAAAAAAACAAGTATATGATCAAAATTGATATATGAAGTATGATCTTTCTGAAAATTAATTTTAATTTGTTTTGATCTTCATAAACCAAAAGTAAATAAAAATACAAGTTTTTGCGACATTATTATGATAATTGTTCATTTCCATTTTAAAATTCGATAACAATTATCTCTTTAATACAAAAATTATTTCAATATCCACTTTTATATATTAATTTATTGTAGTTATCATTTTAATATTTACGATTTTGATATTTGATTTTCTTAAATTACAAATTTACCTAACAAAATCACAATATATTTTAACTGTATTTATACGAATTTTCTTGTTTTTTGATTAATTCATAAACTACTAAGATTTTCAGTTCAATATATGAATTAACAAATTCGTCTAGTTTGGTATATGTATTTTAAAATGCATTTCATGTTAAAAGAATAATATTTTTGGAAAGTTTATAACTTTGGTACTTTTGCAAATTCTTATTTAAAAATTTTTAAAACTAAATTTTATGTTTGTCATATTTTGGGGGGAAAAAAAACAATTTCAGTTTTTTTTGGAGGTAATTTATGAAATTTATTAATGAAAAACTTATTTACTCAAACTTTGTTTATTGTATTATACACAAATATGGGTGCTTATTGTATTATACACAAAGAAAAGTTAACATCCATACATGTGGTCTTTTACTAGAATATGGGTGTTTATTGTATTATACACAAATAGTAACATATACTATATAGAGTCGTTTCGCATACGCCAATGTATCCATCTGGAACCTGTATATATTGAAAGCATAATCGTGTCAAATGGGGGTGACCTCCATATATAAGACTCCAATGCATCCATCTAGAATCTTCATCTAGACTACTACCAACATTTATTTTCTTTCATTTTCTTACTCTTACATTAAAGTCGTGGTTTGTACTTTTGTTATAAGTGATAGGTATTTTCTTGCAAATTAAATAGTTTTTATGTATGTGACCAAAATAAAGTCTTTCTATCTCTGAAAATTTGATTTGTACTTTTGTGAAACACTTTTCATATATATTTGATATATAATATAAGAAAATAACACGTTTGTTGAACTAGCATTGTAAATCTATTGTTAAGTTTGAGGTCAGCTGGTCGATGGTCTCTCATAAATGATGGTGCTGTTCGGTTTGGTTATTTGACCGATTGTTTAGGATACCTTTTTTATTGATTCTTGGTCGATAATTTGTGTTGCTTCGTTGCTATATTTCTGGTCGTTGATGGGGTTTGGACGAGGATTGCTTCTTGGTCAGCTTCCGGTCGTCGATGGGAGTAGACGAGGAGATTTTCTTGGTCTTCTTCTAGTCGTCTATGGGAGTGGACGAGGAGAGCTTCTTGGTCTTCTTTTGGCCATCGATGGGAGTAGACGAAGATAGCTTATTGGTCTTCTTCTAGTCGTCTATGGGAGTAGACGAGGAGAGCTTCTTGGTCTTCTTATGGTCGTTTATGGAAGTAGACGAGGACTGATGTGTGGTTATCTTCTGGTCGTCAATGAGAGTAGACGAGGAGAGTTTCTTTCCCACTTCCTGGTCGTCTATGAGAGTAGANGGGGGGGGGGGAGGGGAGCTTTGGTCTCACTTCTTAATCGTCGATGAGAGTAGATGAAAGGAATTTTAGTCTCACTTCCTGGTCGTCTATGAGAGTAGACGAGTGGAGTTTTGGTCTCATTTCCTGGTCGTCTATGAGAGTAGACGAGGGAAGTTTTGGTCTCACTTCCTGGTCGTCTATGAGAGTAGACGAGAGAAGTGGGTTTCACTTCCTGGTCTTCTCTGAGAGTAGACGAGGGGAGCTTTGATTCCAGTTCTTTCTACAGTATTCACGATGTTCTCAATGATATGGAAACTTTTTGTATTTTGGTGGATTTAAAAATGTTTCAAAGTTAAAGATACAAAGGACCAAATACAAGCTTAAATCATGATATTTCAAAATCCAATGATTTGAAAATCCATACATTTCCGGATTCTTATGGATTTCAAAATTCATTAGAACCTCATAAGAAATAACATCCCTTAAATATAAAGGAGTTGAATTAAAACGAATGATTGAATAATTATAACACCCATTTAATTTTCTTCTTCCAATTTTTGTCACTTTTTCTACAATGGAGCTATCCTTCTTTTATACAGACTCGTTTAATGTGCGGTGGGACCCTTCATGAACAGGACTTCTGACCCGTGTATTTTTACACTGAGTTATATTAGACTGACTCGTTCGTCTTGTGTTTGGGCCGTTTTCAGTATTTTTCGCAAGATCCGGATTTCAGACTCTCGGTGGATCGTGGGATAGATGTTAACCCAAGCCCAACAACGTTTATAACAAAACATTAATTATTTGGTTATTATGTGTAAAAATTATAAAAAAACTCTCTTTTAAAAAAATAAAATTATGATATTATACGTCAGATTAAATGTATATCCTTTTTATTTTTTTACTTTTGTGAAAAGTTTTCACTAATTAATTTTCTTAACTTTATTTTAGAATTTTGTTTTTTTTAACTAAAAATGTATTTATTAAATAATAGTTTAAATCTTGATTACAAAGACGATTTACAGAATAAAAAAGCAATTGTTACATTAATATAAAGATGCTCTATAACTAAACATTGTGTAAAAAAAATTTGTTTACTATATTTCTTCTTCAAATATATATAATCTGGATCGATTTCTATGTCTGACATCTTCTTAGATATCTAGTATATAATATTGACAATTTAATACTGTTTAATACGTATTAATAATATTTTGCTTTTAGTAAATTAAAGTCGCAATTAATTTCGTAAAATTAAAATCACGTGTAACATATAATAATAGCAATACAGATGGCATTATTAACAAATTTGAACACGTCATTTTTTAAAAAAAATAGAAAAATGTTAAAGTGTAATTGTCATGTTTGTCAACGTTCATCATCTCAATAATTCGCGTTTCTAATATGTGAATGAGACAGAATTAACACGTTACGTATCCAATTACGTATATATTCCACGGATATTTATCAACTTTAACAAAATCTCAAAATTACCTCTTAAAAACTATCATACATTTTTAATTATTTTCAAAAATGACCATACAACTATTTTTTTCAAAAGTACCAAAAATTTAATATAGTTTGAAAATTTTAAATTCAAATTTTAGATTCTAAAAATAAACCTTTCAATACTGAACCATAATTCCTTCAAAACAAAACTATAAACTCTAATTAGTGAATCCAAACTCAAAGACTAAAATTCTAAATCCTTAAAATTTAATTTTTATATTTGTAGTAATTTTGGAAAGAAAATTTTTTTAATAATATTTTCTTCAATAATTGGAAATGTGGTATTTTCAAAACATAAATTTATTTTTGTGGTATTTTATGAAATTACTGAAAATTGATAAAATGCATTCTAATAAAATCATCAACTTATATGAAAAAATAACAATAGTGGAAAATAATATATTTTTTATGATCATGGAGTTGTAGGCTGAAATCTGTATAATTTTTCATGGCAAGACTTAAACTATGTTATAAAATTACTTTTTAGACTTTTACGTTTTCAAAATTTAGAGGCGAAACTATTAGATCAACTCATTATTGGTAAAATATTTTTAGTTAAATGATTAAAATTCATCTATGTACTTTCTTTTTATCATAATTGATTCAAAAAATTATATTATTCCATATTATAAAAAATGGTTATGGCTAAAATTTTATGGATCGTGGCAACAAAAACACAATCACATAAACAACTATATAATAACATATTTAAGTTTCTTTCAACCAACATTCAATTATTTTTGCTTTAACATTCCTGACAGTTTCAGCTAATGGTTCTTGACCTTTTCAGTTTGTGAGTCCTACTACAATCTAACGGTTATGTGTATTACTCTGAAAAGTTTTGAAGATTTGCTTGTTGATCTGCAGATCACCACACGATCTTTTTCCATGTTTTGTCCTCACTCGCACAATTTCGAAAATAACTTTCCGGAAAGTCACTCATCCTTTAGATTGCTCCAGCATAAACACGCTTAACTGTGAAATTCTCTTAGGATCGATGACCGAAAAGATAAGTGCATTTTGGTGACATAGGTAGGCAAATCAATTCTCTTAAGCTCTCGTCATGCACCACCAATCCTCTATAAATAGGAGTGTTATATTCACCCCACTCACAGAATGCAACGTCCTTTTTGCGCACCAAGACTGACCCTCTAGGTCATAACTTGAGTAACAACCGGCTCTGATACCACTTGTAACATCATGATTTTCCCGCTATGGTCAAATAAGCCTATTAACTAACCATGGAACCGAAATGTCACTTTATTAGCAATAAATGTCAAAAATACAACTTAAATATCGAAATAAAACTTTAAAACATTAAATGAACCAGGTCTCACATTTATTGAAAGTCAAATAAAGATAATTAAAGAAAATGAATAAATCCAGCTGCGATACCGAAATCCATCACTTCCGAAATAGATTACTCGTCATGTTCACATGTGAGGAAAAAAAACTCGTCAATCAAGAGTTACTTAGCAAGAAAGGATTTTGAGAAATCCCTAAGTCCATTAAAACACAATAAACACCTTAACTATGCTAGACTTGACCTTAAAACATGCAGACGAACTTAATTCACTTATCACATAATTCACACAAAATCCTAGCGACATGAGTGCTCACCACACTGTATAAATAGTTCTTTCTGTAAAGGCGGATCAATCTTTCTACACTCCTCAAAACGCTTTCATAGTTTCGACATAAGCGCTCGGCTACACCGTCACAACTTTCAGCCCCTATTGGACACAATGATGATTTTACAGTTTGACGACTATTAACAACTCCGACTTTGGAAAACTTTACACTTCCCTTCCAAACGTCAGCGATCCGTTGGTCTGAGTTGACTAGCGGGTACCGGTCACCAGCCAACTCCCGACTCATTGCATCCCATGAAGTGATCTCAACTCGTGTCATGTGCTACCATCTCAATGGTCATTGTTCCGAAAACATCATACCCTAGGCGGCTGATTTTACCAACATAACATGGCCCTATCTCGATGTCCCGACATATTCACACAACACAAACTAATCACACGACTAGAATATATGTGAGTTGGATTAACATCTAATATTCTTTATAATGTTCATATACTTTAATACACACATTTAAATACAAGCAACATATTTACATGCATGCACATTTTATTCCAAACCCATAACAGATGAAATGCCAACTCGCTTTAAAAGAATTGTTTAAATTTTAACCTTCACCTTAGCTTAGCTAGTAGATGAGTTTTATGTTTCGTTCGAGGTTGTGATTCTATAAACTCTAGATCTGAAATTAATAACATCATAATTGGTTCTATCTAAATAAAAAAAATAATTTATCATTTAACTTTTGAATTAATCAATCAACTTTAAAAAGTTAATCTAATTAATCTATAATTAAATAATAAATTAGAAATTTAGGAAAATAGATTTAAATCCAAAATAATTAATTATATATAATAATTAATTGATAAATCCCAAAATAAAATAATTAATTATATATAACTAATTATTAAATCCGATAAATAATTAAATAGAAATAAAATAATTAAATATACTTAATTATTAATTATTAAATCCAAAACTTAAATAAATATAACAAAAATAATTAATTATTAAATGTGAAAATAATTAAATAAATTCCAAAATAAAGATTTAAAATAAACTAATTATTCATCTGTATTAAATAATTTATAATATTGGAGATAATATTTAAATTCTAATTAATCAATTAATTAATTAATTTCATAATTAATTAATCGAATCCTAAAAATAAGGGAAAAATATTTCGACTCAAAAATAAGTAACTATACCCAATAATTAATTATTTAAATTTCTAAAAATTAAGTCAAACTATTTAAAACTAAAAGAGTAATTATTTATCTCCAAAAATTAATCAACAAATTCAAAAATCAAGGGAAAAATATTTATTCAAAATTAATTAATTATCTATTATATTAATTGAAATTAAATTCAAAAATTTAAATATAAAATTAAGTTCAATTTCAAACTAAATTTATGAAAATCAATTAACTAAATTCGTAATTAATTTATTAAAATATTTTTATAAATAAAAAATAAAAAAGGAAGAACATGAAAATAACGCTTCCTGAACAAGAGGACTAAATCAATGATTTTTACTTTTCTGAAAAGAAGAGGATGAAGCTTTTGATAAGAAGTGTTAATGACAAAGCTAAAGCAAATGCATTAACACTTTTTATTAATCAGAGAGGAAGCTAGCTGATCTTGTATGTGTTATTGGCAGATAATTCCTATCTCCCACCACACCATCTTCAACAAGTGCAGCCTTACTCAGGAAATGATGTTGTAATGGTGGGAGATGAGAAATTTCTGCCAATAACATATACAGGATCAACTAGTCTGTCTTCAACCTCAGATAATTTACCTCTAAAAGATGTTCTGGTTTGTTCCAATATAGCAAAATCTATGCTATCAGTTTCAAAACCGACTCATGATTATCCATGTACATTTAATTTTAATTTTGATATTGTGTGTGTCAATGATAAGGCAACAAAGAGGTACTCATTATGGGAACAAATATAATGGACTGTACCTATTGAAGAACAAATTTCAGGTGTTTTACTCATCTAGACAGCAATCAACAAGTGATGAAGTGTGGCACAGACGTTTAGGACACCCAAATCTCCAACTTCTTCGACAATTAGCTTCAAGCAAGTCCATCTCTATCAACAAGTTAACCAAGAAGATATGCACAACCTGTCAACTTGGGAAAATCTTAAAGTTACCATTTTTGCATCTATTTTTACTGCTTCTAGACCTCTAGAGAAGATTCACTGTGATCTCTGGGGTCCTTCACCAATAATTTCAAATAAAAAATTTAGAATTTATGTTGTGTTCATAGAAAACTATTCAAGATTTTGCTGGCTATATCCTTTAAAGCTCAAATCAGATTTCTTACAAACTTTCATGAACTTTTAAACACTAGTTGAAAACCAATTTCAAAATAAGATTGGCATTTTTCAGTGTGATGGGGGAGGAGAATTCATAAGTATAAAGTTTACACAACATCTGGCAAAACATGGAATTCAACAACAAACCTCATGTCCTTATACACCTGAACAAAATGGTCTTGATGAGAGAAAGCATAGGCACATAGTTGAGTTGGGTTTGTCTATGATGTTTCAAAGTAGAATCCCACATAAAAACTGGATTGAGGCATTCTACACTGCAAATTTTCTTATAAATTTGTTGCCTTCTGCATAAAGGCCAAGTCCTTATGAAATGCTTAATGGGACTGCTCCTTGTTATACAACTTTAAGAGTATTTGGTTGTGCATGCATCCCTATGTTGAAATACTAAAGAGCAAATAAGCTGGATCCAAAAAGTTTGAAGTGTGTATTTTTCGGATATACAACCAAATACAAAGAAATTAAATGTCTGAATCCAACATCAGGCAGAGTATTTGTGACCAGACATGTCATCTTTGATGAAACTAGCTTTTCTTTTGAAGACACTTATGCACACTTGTTACCTGCTCCAACAACCATGTTACTCTCAGCCTGATATAAAAGCTACCCATCAATCAAAGTCTCACAAGAACATGAATCAAGTACCTTTATGATCAATGGCAACATTCTACAAGTTGTTGTTTGCAACAACTACATCTCTAGGACAACCACATTAGTACATCACTCACCTCCAGCAAACACACTAAATCAATCAGAAGCACAACCTCAAGAAAACACTGAAGACTCTGAAAGATCACCAGTAACACAAATTAAAGGCAATGCAGAGCTGTTTACTTCAGATGAGTCAGAGAGTTCTGAGTGTACTACAGGCTTAGACCATGAATCTATAGGCAACAACTCTCTTGACTCATCCATTAGGACAGAGAGCTCAGCAAATGCACTTATTCCAGAATATGAATCAAGAGAAACTCAGTCAGAGAATGTTCAACCAACAGTTCAAGAAAACATACATCCTATGACTACTAGATCAAAAGTTGGAATTGCAAAGCCAAATTCAAGATATCTATTGTTCACTCAAAAAGTCAGCTATCGAGAACCCAAGACTGTTACTGCATCACTAAAAGATAACGGATGGTCTGCAGCAACGGAAGAAGAGATAAAGAATTGTGATGATTCAAAAACATGGTCTTTGGTTCCATATCAACTTGGTATGAATATACTTGGTAGCAAATGGGTATTCCGCACTAAGTTAAATGCAGATGGATCACTAGACAAACTTAAAGCTAGGTTGGTGGCAAAAGAATTCAATCAAGAAGAAGGTATAGACTATTTGGATACGTACAGTCCTGTAGTTATAACAGCAACAATAAGAACAGTTCTTCATATTGCTATAGTCATGGATTGGAAACTCAAACAAATGGATGTGAAAAATGCGTTTTTGCATGGAGAATTAACAGAAGATGTGTACATGGTTCAACCTGCAAGTTTTGTTGATAAAGCTCAACCATATCATGTGTGCAAATTGCACAAATCTCTTTATGGTCTAAAGCAGTCTCCTAGAGCATGGTTTAATATATTCAACAGCTATTTACTTGAATATGGATTTGTTTGCAGTATCAGAGATGTTTCTTTGTTTATATACAGTCAAGGTAAGGATGTTATTCTGCTTCTGCTCTATGTAGATGATATAATAGTAACAGGAAACAGTATAATAAAGTTACAAAGGCTGCTAAATGACATGAGGTCACAATTCAGAATGAAAGATATGGGAAAATTACATTATTTTCTCGGGATTCAAGCTCAATTTAACAGCAATGGCTTGTTCCTGTCTCAGCAAAAATATGCAGAGGACCTACTTGCAGTAGCTGGAATATCAGAATGTGCACCTGCTTTAATTCCTCTTCCACTACGGCCTGATAGAGAACCTGATCAACAGCAAATGTTCTCAAATCCAACGTATTTAGAAGTCTTGCATGAAAGCTCCAATACTTAACTCTTACAAGGCCTGGTATTCAACATTCTGTGAATTATGTATGCCAGAAGATGCACAAGCCTAACATGTCTGATTTCTTATTGTTAAAAAGGATACTCAAATACATAAAGGGGACAACAACAATGGATATTTCCTTCACAAAAGATACATATTATACTCTAAGATTCTACAGTGACAGTGATTAGGCTGGATGCAAGATAACAAGGAAGTCCACAGGAGGATGCTGCACATTCTTAGGTTCAAACCTGATCTTATGGTCCTCCAAGAAACAACCAACAGTCTCAAGAAGCTCGTTTGAAGCAGAATACAAGACTCTTTCATACACAGCTACAAAGATAACTTGGTTATGTGCATCGCTAAAAGAAATAGGAATTCCACTACATAAGACACCTGGAATCTTTTGTGACAATCTCTCAGCAGTGTATCTCACTGCAAATCCAGCTTTCCACTCAAGAACAAAGCATTTTGAGTTGGATCATCATTACATCAGAGAAAGAGTAGCACTTGGAGCTATTGTGGTATCACATGTTCCAGCTCATCATCAAATTGCAGATGTTTACACTAAGTCTCTACCATTTTGTGCATTCAGTGAGTTGAGATTCAAACTTGGTGTGACCACAACACCTACACCAAGTTTGAGGGGGAGTGTTAATGACAAAGTTAAAGCAAATACAAATTTTGCTTCAAACACACTGAATCAATCATAAGGTTCTTATTTTAATACAAATCAAAGCGGATCTCAGCCCATCAAGAAAGCCCAAGACCAAAAGAAAAAATTAATGTCTCAAACAAAACCATAATTGACCGTTAAAGATCAAAAGGAGCTACAAGAAAAAAAAAACAAACAATGGCAAATGGATATTCTACAGAAAAATCAGAATTTGGTAACAACCAAGAACTTTTCTGTATTGGGATTGCTAAATCCACAGAGTGAGTGACAAATGTCATTAGGGTTTTGAGAGTGTGCAATGTAGGATCACTATATAAGAACCAAAGCTGTAATCGTTTGTTTAGAGCAATAATAATACAAAAAGTTTCAATCTTTAAACGTCCTTTTTATTTTTTTCAAGAAGGAGGATTCCTTGGTGAAAGAGAAGGATTACAGCCGCAATGACTGTTAGAAACTGACAACGACAGTGCAACAACTAGTTAAGAGAGGACAAGGAGACAACTCACGGTGGTGGTGATGTTGTTTATATAGTGGTTCTACGGTGGTAGAGGTGATCGACTGTGATAAAGGAGAAAAAGAGAAATTTGGTGGTTGAGAGAAAAAATTTTTTTTTTATGTAAAAGTGAGTTATGAGACCAAAGAATAAAATAACTAGGTCTTTTTTATACTTCATAATTGTTTAATGGATTTCGGGTTTGGACGGAAATTTTCTTCGACTCCATTTGGGATGTAAGAACTTCATTATTATTATTATTGACGTATAAATCATATAAGAATGAACCAATCATATAAGTCACAAGACTAAGGGTCCGAATGGTAACATCAATTTAAGCGGTGCGGGATAGAAAATAAGCGGAACGGTACAAATAAGTGCGGTGCGAGAAATAAAATTAGCGTGCGGGACAACCGCGGTTATACTAAAATTAGCGGTGCGGAATAATGTTTGAATGGTGAATAAAAATTAGCGGTGCGGGATAATTTTTGAATGGTGAATAAAAATTAGCGGTGAAAGCAGAGCCGGTCCTGAGAGCAAGCAGAACAAGCACGCGTTTGCGGCCTTTTTAATTTAAAAATGTTAGTTAAGAAAACGGCCCATTTTTTGAAAAATTGTACAATTTTGGCCTATTTTTCATTGTTGATTGTAGTCTTTAGAAAATTTTAAAATCTTAGGACCGGTCTTGGGTGAAAGATAATATTTATGTTTCAAAATACCACACACTCTCGTATTTAGATACAAATAAAAAATTGATAAAATCGAATCTTTACGTATGCTTTTTATAAGGAAAAAAAATTATATATACATACAAGTTGTATTGGGCAAAAATCATCCCACCTTAAATTAATAATTATCAATATACAATCTTTCTTTCTTTCTAATTAAAACATAATATTTAGTATTTTAGTTAACATATTTAAATATCATTAAAAATATTTTTGTAATTAAAATTTTTGTTTTGTTTGCCAAAATTCACTTCGTATAATTTTTTTTGTTGTTGTAAATAAAAGTTTTGTTTACCAAAGTCACTCATTTTTAAAAATAATTAAACGACTCGATCTCTACTTCTTTATAGTTTAGTAAGAAATAACAAAAAAAATATATATATATGATGAACCGCTGCAAATTACTAGCGGATGATAAATTAAGTGCGTTTTTCATTTTACAGTTATTTTTTACAATCCCTAACAAAAAACGCAAATATAGATACAAATTCATGATTGGAGATGGAACACCGGTTTTGAGAATAAACAGTTAAATAACGCACTGATGTTGTCTCCCATTCACTGCCTAAGAGAATATTTTGTGAAAGTCATCATGATATCGTATTACTACCGATACCTCAAAGAATGTGATCTGAATTGAGAAGACTTGAAGGTTTGGGCAATTGAGTATTGTCTCACAAGTCACTAAACATTTTGCAGCTTCTAAGGGATTTGCTACTTTTTCAATCCAATTTTTTTATTAGTACCACCTTACATATAATCTGGCGACACATGGCATCGTAATTATTGAACTGTTTTTTTTACATGTCCTAATTATTGAACTGGTAAACTCCAAAAAAAAATAAAAAAAATCTCAATGTTTTTATATATACCTTTTCCATTTCGATTCAATTATCTATTAAAATTAATTTTCTATTTTACCTCTAATCCATACGTTATATTATTTGATTTTAACAATTAAAAAGCTAACCCGAAAAACTTTACTCTAGTGACAAAAACTTTAAAAATTGGTTGAGGCTTTCTAAGTTCATTCCCCACAACAAGAATTTAATTGTAATATGTAATGTTGACCCAAAAAAAAAGTTAATAAGTTGAAAGAATATAGACAAAACTGAAAAATGTAGCTATGTATCTAATGTGCTTTCACTTTTTCATTACTTGCCAAATTTGTTTTTTTTTTTAAATATGATTTTTGTCATAGTTTGTAACGGTTTATTAAAATTATAATTTTTTAAAAAACTGTTTTCATGGTTTTATTTTATGACATTCAATGAAAAGGAAAAAAAGAACTTTAAATTTATTGGTGGGTGAGATTAGCAACTAAGGCTTTAATTGGTGGTATGAAGTACCTACCTTTGATTTAATTGGAGCTATGATTCAAACTTATATAGGATAACCCAAAAAATCATTTGTTGTTTTTTTTCCTCGGCACAACGGGCCGTCCAATTGGTTCATACAACATTTTTCAATGGGAATGGGGTTTGAACCCCATTACATGTGAACCCGAGGTGTGAGGTGCGAGCCACTAGGCTATGGGCACCCCACAAAAATCATTTGTTTATAACTTAAAGTTATGCTGCGTCATTTATAGAAATTTTAACTCAAAATAGTGAAACATGAAACGGGTTAGAGACCACGTTAAAATTTTTCTTTTGTAGTCTGTAAGAGCATCTCCAAAAGTGAACTTTAACCTCAAATTTGAGGTTTCTTATGTTTTTTTCCAAAAAAAAATTTAAAATTTAAAGTTTTGAAAACTGATATTTTGCAAGATGGTTCTTATAACTGTAATTATTTTAACTAAAGTTTAAATACTTATATAAGTAAGTAAAATATATAATTTATGTATATTACAGGAAATCTTATTTAAATAAACATTACATTATGTTATAAAATTACATAAAATATTAAAAAGACACTTAAATACTAAATTATTAAGTAAAATTAAAATTAAAATTATTGATCTTAGCTATTATATTTGTTTCATGTAATATTTTTATTTTGTAAAATAAGTTAAAAATTTATGTTATATTTCTTTTATATTAATATTTTATTTTATTTTAAGAAGTTTTTTTGAATTTGGTATGTTAGAATTTATTTATATAAAATTATGAGGATTAAAATGATAGAAAAAATAAACTTAATAAAAATATTGATAAGTATATTAAAAGCTGAAGGACTAAAATGCAATTAAAAGTTGAAACTTCAAATTTGAGGTTTTGAAATTGCTTTTGGAGATTCATATTTGAGATTATGNTGTTATATAGATTTGTAATATTTAATTGACTTATTTTAATTGTGTAAAAACACACACACATATATATATATATATATATATATATATATATATATATATATGGGAAATACCCCTCAATACATTATATTGTCTATAATTAAGTAAATAATATATAGTGAGTAGTTTTACTATGCAATCTTTTATAAATTTCATTTTACCATTTCTTTCTCTTTCTCACTCACTCTCTCTTTTTCTCACGCTCTTTCACCAGCTCATTGTTTTCTCACTCATTACCATAATATACAAATTACTTTAGATATACGAACTACTGCAATTTATTTTTGGGTTTACGGTATATATTTTGGATTTAATGTTTATGATTTATTTTTACGTCCTTAGTGTTTATTTTTATGTATTTAGGGTTTTTTTTTGGGTTTAGAGTTTATGTGTTTAGGGTTTATTTTTATGTATTTAGGGTTTATGTTTTTATGTTTAGGGTTTATTTTATGTGTTTAGGGTTTATTTTTATGTGTTAGGGTTTATATTTTTGGGTTTTGGGTTTATATTTTTTAGTTTTAGATTTATATTTTGGGGTTCTGGGTTTATATTTTGAGGGCTTTGAGTTTATATTTTGGGGATTTTGGTTTATATTTTGGAGTTTTTAATTTATGTTTGTGGGTTTTCAGTTTTTATTTTGTGGTTTTGAATTTATATTTTGGGATTTTGGGTTTCTATTTTGGGGTTTAGAGTTTGTATACATAGGTAATCCGACTATTATTTTCAGTAGTCAGACTGTTCCTGGGTTTATATTTCATTAACCAAATTCACTATCCACTATTTAAAAATATAAATCTGTTTTAGATATTTTTATGTTAGATTCATAGAAATTTTATTTGTTAAATAAGTTTTTATGATTTAATTATTTGAATTAAAATGCTTAATCTATAAAAAAATGAAAAGATGGAAAAAAAAAGAGAGATGAACTTCACCTACGCGTGTCCTGAACACAAAAGGTATGAAGGAGATATGTGTGGTATATTAATACCAACTTTCTGATTATACAAACTAATGTACATTCACCTAATTTCCAATTTCCGAGCTAATTAGTCCTAGATGTATCTAGTATAAATTAAAAAGAAAAAGTTTTTAAAGCTTAACATTTTATTTGTTAGATATTATATTATTTACTATTAGTTAACGGAACAAATAAAATTTTTTATTGCTGATAAAAATGACAAAAAATAAAAGTATTATCCATTGTATTAATTTTTTATTGTCTGATAAATGTTGTATATATAATTAAATGTATATTTTGTTTACAAAAAGATTAAAATTATGTAACATTTTATATTATATACAAAATTATATTTTATAAAATAAAATTTATATCGCGCATAACGAGCTATCATGTAATAATAATATATATATATTTTTAGTTTTCCGAGTATTCTAAGTTATAGATTATTGAGATATTATTTTCTTTAGATGTTATGCCATGGATTTATAGCGATTTCAAGAAAAGGTTGTTGCTTGCGTAAGATCCACTCTAAACAAGAAAGTGGAAGAGAGAAGAAAATTGATTGAGTTAATGAAGTTGCATAATGGCTTATTCCAGATTTTAAATAGGACTTTTCATTTATGGTCAATCCTTTAGGCGCTGATTGTTGGGCCATTATTTGAATAAAGTGTACATATGGTGGAAGAGAGTTTTAAAATGGGCCTAAGCAAGAGGCCCAAAAT
Source organism: Iberis pinnata (assembly GCA_900406425.1). Lineage (NCBI taxonomy): Eukaryota > Viridiplantae > Streptophyta > Magnoliopsida > Brassicales > Brassicaceae > Iberis > Iberis pinnata. The sequence continues at coordinate 747 of OVBE01005399.1, read as the reverse complement.
GACACTATGGAGATAAATCAGACAAGGAGAGGAGAATGATATCGGGTTAGCATCCATGTCAAAGTACAGTCAACTTTTTATAGAGGTGCGTTTCGGAGGAATTTTGAACCCTTACAAAGCGGACCAAATAGATGTGGAACGGTGTGTTTGACACCCCTCTATGTTGATATTTCTGTTTGTCACTCCGTATCAAAATCTGGTTAAAAATCCAAATTGGACTTGGCTTGGATACTTGACCACAACCACAAGCTTCAACCCTGATGAAGACTAGGATCCAACCGATGAAAATAGAATCAACCTTCAACAGAATAATGGGCCGGGCCTGGACCCATGATAGTACCAGCCTAGGTAAAGAATAAATGAAATATACTTCCTTAATAATAGAGAAAAAAAAGTTGAAAAACCCCTGAACTTTCCAATCGCGGAACTTTAAACCCTGAACTCTTAAGTGATCCAGTTAAAACATCAACTATGAGTCGAGTTCTTATTTAAACATATATTTTCGTTGACTTATCCAAATTAGACAGGTATTAGTCAACCGTTAACTAAGTTTAACGGAAGTTAAAANTAAAATGGCTTAGTCAACATAAAATACGTGTTTTAAATGGCTAAATTCAAAAATTTAGTGATTTAAATGACTTTTTAACAGTTCGAGGTTTTTTTGTCTAAACTTAAAAGTTCAATTTTTTGGGCATAAAGTCGAAATATATTTTTTTGTCATAAAGTTAAAAGATTCAAGATTTTTTT
>OVBE01005398.1:0-21807 GCA_900406425.1 Iberis pinnata | reverse complement strand
CCAAAAAAAATGGAAAAAAATTTCGAAAATTGCTTTCAAAAACAGTGTGTTCATGTAGTTGCATTTAGGATGTTAGAATTATAGGTTTGTCATCTACATCTGCATAGGAAACTAGGATGATAGTGACCTTGTACGTATGTTGTTTTCTTAGAAAGTATTAGTGCCCTGGTTATTAGTTGTCTAATGCATCCTTATTTAGCCTGAAGTAAAACTGCACCATGCTTGGAATGTGAATTTGCATGATCCTTTGTCTTTTGAAGCATGATGTGATTTGAAGTTTGCCCCTATCTATTAGAACTTAAAACGGACGTTTAATTATCATGTTTGTGTGCTGGATTTGAACTCATGGATAGTATATACATATTTGGGTTATCTTCTACCATTTTACCACTCTTGTTAGCCCAAGTATACTCCCTACCCTTGAATCTTGCCTTCTTTCAAGCCATGAATTTAGTACTAAGTGTCAGGTCTTTTATGGAATAAGCTTGGTAGAAAGTGTTAGGTTCGAACTAACAGGAATGAAATCTCATGTAGTTCTAGTCCACGCTTTTTGGACTAGATCGGACTAGGTGGGGTTTGATTCTTGGTATTTGGGGTTGGTTTGAAAAAGAATGAAAGGATGTGGAAAGCTGGTAAAAGATAGGGTAGAGTTATGAACTTTAGGAGGGGAATGGAAAAGGAAAAGAAACATATTGGGCTAGTAAAGGGTTTGGGGGAAAAATGATATGAAAAACATGGTTAGTGCAAAATCAGAAAAGAAAATGACAAGGAAATAAAAAGGGTAATACCCAAGATGTTAGTGCAAAATGAAAAAGATCATAAACCATAGGCATTGAAATAAGGAAATTCTCAAATCCACTAGCAATAAAATAAGAAGAACCATCTCCTAAGAGTAGTTAAGGAAAATATGAAAAAGGGAAAAACATGAACAAGTAAGATCACTTGAAAATTTAAAAGGGTAGAATTAGGGTCTCCTACCGGGTAGAATCAGGGAAACTTAGGTTTCATTGACCTTGGGTAGATGAGATTATGTTCTTTTATGCATATAAGTGTTCTTACCTTTAGCCTTCTGCTAAAACTCATTCCCTTTTGAAAGAAGCATATTCTGAATTGTTAGCCATTGCATGAAGGGGTCATTTTTACCCCTTAACATTTCTCTTAACCAAATGAGTTCACTGAACGTGCATGACTTGATCCATGGTTCCTTCTTAATGAATGTTAAAGGGGTAAATGAATTTGAATGCATTGTAGAAGTTGGAACTGATCTGGAATGAATTGTGATGAGTATGGCTAAGGTTTTAAAGTAGGACGAGATTAGGATTGCATTCTAGAACTAGTAACATGGACATTGATATTACATGTGTCATTCAGTTCGCCCATCTGTCATAATCGAACTATCTTGCCTCGTTAAAACCTTAGTGATAGAAAAACCCGATGGAAAAAACATTCTCGACTAAGGACAAAAGAGTGCAGAGGTGGTTGCCTAATTTTCCGATAACTGTTATATGTTTCTTCCAAAACGTTTTTCCAGAAGTTTAATCGATATGTTCCGTTAACGGGAATTACGGCGATTTGGTTGAAGCATTAGTTTCGTCGTAACTGTTTTTGATCCCAACACGTACGAGATCTTTTCGGAAGCTTTGTGGCTTGTTCCATTGATCGGGATGATACGACTAGTGCGGTTTGTTGTTTGAATCGTGTGACTGACATGTTGATGACGGTTTTTAGACATTGATGTCGTCGTGACCATTTTTGAACCCAACATAAGGTAAGAGTGATTTGAGACTATTTTATTCTGGAAAATATATGTTTGATCTAACTGGCTTCGCATTTGCATAGTATTTAATATTTATCATATTCACATAAATTTAAATCATAAACCAAATACGTTCTCACATTTGGTGGAACTGTGATATTGTAACATTCCCAAAAACAAACTTTGGTTACTACTTCGTGAAATTATATATAAATTATTTCAGTTCAACAAACATCTAGAACATGTACTTGGCTCTTATCTTCCACTAATTTTGCTTTTCTTACACTAAAAGCCTCGAGGAAATTGATGTTTAATACAATCGCTCAAATGACAATCTAGCCAATCTATTTACAAAAAGTGATTCGTACAGAAGTATGTAGTAAGCATATTCAAAGCCTTAGACTATGTCATTAAGTTGATTTATAAAGAGAAGATTATACTAATCCTTTCTAAAAGAAAACTATGGCATTGTACTTTTCTTTTTCTTATAATAGTGTATGCAACAAGTTAATTATGGACAGTAGATAACAAACAAAAGAAGTTAATGGACAGTAAAAGTATATACTACAAATCGTAGCTAAAAATGTTCGTGATTATTCATTACCCACAATATTATTATATTGATGTCTATCCATTGTGCACTATTTTATGTCTTGTGTTGTACTACATCAAAGATGAAAATTTAAGCCAAGTTGAAATCACTTTCACTTTCCTTTTAACTGCCATTTCTTCTTTTACAGATTTAAATTTACAACATATATATAAACTTTATTATATTTACAACAAGCAATATTTTCAACTCCATAGAGAATAAATTTAGGTTGCTTATTTACTATTATTTACAGGTGAGACAGTCGGAATATTCAAATTGTTTCAAGATTTTTAGATCCATAAAAAACTTATTCAGTTAAACAGATATCCATGAATATTCGATCCATAATATTTTTTTAAAAACGAAAATATAAACATTAGAAAATTAGAAAAGTAATTATAAATTTATGTTTTAAATTTAATTTAATTTGAAAATATAATTTTATAAAAGATTATATAAGATAAAAAGAAAAAATTTAGTTATATAAATATCTTTATTAATATAATATAGTTAAATCTATATGATAAGTATAAGTATGAATCCATATATCCAAGACTAAAGTTTTTAACATTTTGATCCAAATTTTTTTGTATTCTAAATTTTACTATTTAGATTCTGATTCATATTTTCAGTATGAATCAAAACAGATTCCCAATCTTAGCTCAAATTTCGGATAATGAAATTTAGCCTAATTAGCGTTGCATATGAGTTATTTTTAACAACAAAACTATTTGGGTTATCTTAGCAATTTTTTCTAAATATAAAATCCTTCATTTTAAAAGTTTTATGACATATGTCACAAAGTTTAACCATTAAGGACTCAATGAAGATATGTATTTTCTTCATACAAAATGTCATGAGTCTTAATTAGTGAATTCCTTTTTACTATTATTATTTTTTTTATAATTAGGAAGTTCTGGATCGAAATATGTAATTTTCTTAGACTTAAAGTCAGAGCATATTATATGATCTCGTCTCAAGTGACATCATGATCTGAAAGAGAGAGAGAGAGAGAGAGAGAGAGAGAGAGAGAGAGAGAGAGAGAGGAAAGAAATGAGTGCATTTAGTTAGTTCCACATGCCTTCATGTGCTAATATTTCTAATCCCGCTTTGAATTATTCTTTATTACTAAAATAAGGTAAAAAGTTGCATTGTTTTTTCACTTAAAGGGAAATATATTAATAGTAAATGTTTAGAGTAATACAGAACAAACCCAAAAAACAGAACAATACATTAAGAGGCAGACATTCTTCTATCTGATTCATTGATATCAGATAGCCAGGATGGGTGAGATGCTGCTACATAGGATTGGAGCCTATTGTCTTTTACGACACTCTTTGCAATACGAATAGCTGGAAAGTTGGAAGAATAACTTTCAGAAACCAATTTCCAGTGGTCAAAAGATTGGAGAATTAACCTCAATTCATCTGAGAAGGCTGTCAAAGAGGGCCATTTGTCTGGGTCGTTAATGGAGCCTATGACAGATGGTGCGTCCAATGCAAAGATTATTCTGTCGCAATGATGGTAAGCCATACTTTCAATTGCCCAAGTGAGGCTTTGTTGATATGCCACCTGCTTTGATGGAGTTTGCGAGAAGGCTCTCCTGCTGTGGTATATTACTCTGCCTAAGTTGTCTTTGAGGATCCAAGAAGAGCCACTTAAGCCTGTATTTTTGGCCAGAGTTGAACCAATATTGCATTTGAGCCAACGCACAGGTGGACGATGCCAATGATTGGTAATTTGGGGAGATGCAGAATTTGTGATCTGTCCAGTCTTTGTCTCTGCTGCATCAAACCATAAGACTGCCTCTTCTTTAATTTTCATTACAACCTGGAGAGGATTTAAAGGAGTGCCTTCAAAGAGGAATCTATTTCTACTTTTCCATATATACCAAATTGTCCACGGGAAACATCTCCTGACAGTAAGAGGCCAGTGAGAGTTCTTAGATGTGACAAAAAGATGGTATATATTTGAATAGATAGAATTTGTGTCATATCCTCCTTCCAGGAATGGGAATTCAGCTAGGGCCCATATTTGTCTCGCAAAAAAGCAAATGAAAAGCAGATGGTTTATAGATTCCCCAGGTGTTCCACAAAGTTGACATAGTCCTTCAGTTGTCAATCCTCGTGTGGCCAGGCAGTCATCAACAGCAATTGCCTTTTGTAGGGCTCTCCAGATGAAGTGCTTGATTTTTAGAGGAGTAGCTAAGTTCCAAACCTGGGATTTAATGTCAGTTAATGAAGGCAATGCATTGCTTGAGAGATAAGTGGTGAATCCTTTTGTTGTGCTGCTAGCTTGTAGCTTGTTTGGAAAGTGTATTCCCCAGACTTTGTGGAGTCCCAGATCCAATAATCTTCCTTGTTAACAGCAGGTTTCATAGCCATGATATCAATGATATCATTTGGGTAAAACTAGTGATGTATGGCATTTTTGTTCCATGATCTGGTTCTTATGTCAAGTAAGGATGAAACTTTTTGGTCCAGGTTGATTATAGGTTGTTTGATAAGAGGAATTCTTTGTGTACCTGCCTTAGAGATCCATTTTTCTGTCCATATGTGGATGGAAGTACCATTTCCTATGCCCTTTCGTATGCCTTGTTTGAGCAGAGATTTCCCATGGCTTATGCTTCTCCGTATGTATGAAGGTCTTGATCCCATTTTTGCTTGTAAGGAGTGATTCTTCCTGTGATATATGCTCATTAGGAATCTAGAAAGTAGGCTGTTTGGTGAGGAGATGAGTCTCCATGCCTGTTTAGCTAGGAGAGCTTGGTTGAAGCACTTGATATCTTGGAATCCTAGTCCACCCATGTTCTTTGGCAAGCAACATTTATCCCAACTGATCCAGTGTATCTTCTTGGTATATTGCTTTGAATTCCACAGGAAATTTTCCATAGCAGCAGATAAGGACTTACATGTTGCTATTGGCAGCCTGAATACTGACATTGCGTAAATAGACATTGCAGAGGCTACTGATTTGAGTAGGACATGTTTACCTCCCTGTGATAATAGTCTGGGGTACCATGAGGACAGTCTATCATGTAGCCTAGATCTTAGGTAATCAAGCATTTGAATTTTTGATCCACTAAAGGCTTGTGGAAGTCCCAAATAAGTGCATGCACCTCCTGTGTTAACTATCCCAAGTGCTAAGTGAATTTCAGCTTTTACTTCATCTGCAATCCTGGATCCAAAGGTGACTGAAGATTTATCTTTTTTTAAGAACTGTCATGTAGCTGCCTCATAAGTTTGTAAGATGGTAAGCAATTGTTGAACTTCCTGCTTTGTAGCTTGGCATATGGGGACGCTGTAATCAGCAAATAATAAATGGGTTATAGATGGCCCATTGATACTTAATCTAATGCCTGATAATTGATGAGAAAGCTCAACTCTTTTGAATAGGAAGGAAAGTCCTTCTGTGCATAGAAAAAAAAGGAATGGGGAGAGGGGATCTCCCTGCCTTAATCCCCTCTGAGGTTGGATTAAACCATGTGTTGTCCCATTGATGAGGACAGAGTAGGAAATAGTTGTCACACAAAACATAACCTGCTGAATCCAAGCTGAGTGGAAACCGAGAGCAGTGAGTAAGGCTTCAAGGTAAGACCATTCTATTCTATCAAAAGCTTTGGCCATATCTGATTTTATCACCATATGAGAAGCTGAATGAGTGTTTAAGGCATGGACAATTTCGTGAGCAACAATTATATTGTCTGTGATTAATCTCTTGGCAACAAATGCAGACTGAGTTTCAGAGATGATGTGAGGGAGGTGTACCTTCAGTCTGTTAGAGATTATCTTGGCTATGATCTTGTAAGTGACTGTGCATAGACTTATTGTTTCGAGATCTTTCATAAGTGTAGGATGGGAGATCTTTGGGATTAAAGATATTCGGGTAAAGTTCCATTCCTTTGGGAAGGTGCCTGAGGTAAAGAACAGTTGAATATCCTGAGTAAGTTGTGGACCAATAATGTCCCAATATGATTGATAGAAGACTGCATTAAAACCATCATAGTGAGGAGCACTATTAGGCTTCAATGTTTCCACTGCTTGGTGAATTTCTTCTTTGGTAACCTAAGCTGTTAGAGAGATATTCATTCTGATTGTGACCTTGGATTGAAAACATGAGAAGAAAGCTTGTAGATTGGATGGATTTGTAGACCTAAACAGGTGCCTGAAGTAGTCTACTGCAACCCCACCTTTTGCAGCTTCTGAGTATTGTTTATGTCCATGGTTATCAATGAGAAAGTCCAGCCTGTTTTTTGATCTATCCTTCATAACAGAAGAATGGAAGAATTTAGTATTGAAGTCCCCTTCTTGAAGCCACCTTTCCCTACTTTTTTGTTTCCAAAATTGCTCATCTTCCGTATATGCTTTGGATAGATTCTTTTTGGGAGAGAATAAAAGAGAGGGGTCTGGGTATGATTTGGAGATTTCCCCTTCTAGTTCTTGTTCCAGATGTTTTGATCTTAGCCTTGAATTGGTGTTGTTGTTTCTTTTCCATCTCCTAAGTGATTGTCGAATCCTTCTTAGACCATCAGAGGTTGATGACTGAGTAGAGCAAGAGGCTCGAGACCAAGAGGCCTGTATTAAAGGTCTAATTCCTTCCTGATGTAGTAAGCGTGTGTCAAAGATAAACCTTTTGTGTTGTAAAAGTATGAGCATGTAGTGATATGAGGACAGGTCGATGGTCAGAGCCACGCATATCAAGGAATGTCTAGGTTGCTGTTGGGAATGTGGTGTGCCATGCAGAGTTACCAAAGCATCTGTCTAAGCAGCTGCGTATCCATAGAGAGTGTATGTAGCCAGCCCAGGTGAAAGATTTACCAATAACTTGGAATTCTGTTACTTTACAGGCAGAGAGCATGTCATTGAAAGGTTGAAACTTCTTCTCAGGATTGTGAGGGCCTCCAAGCTTCTCTGAGTTACTACAAATGTCATTGAAGTCCCCAAATATACACAAGTTTTCAGTTCTATTAACACCTATCCTACTGAGAGCTTCCCATTGATGCAGCCTTTGTTTAGGTATAGGGTTGCCATAAACACAAGAAGCATAAAACTTAGATCCTTCAATATATACAAGAACATCTATAGTGTTCTTATTAGAAGATNAACCCCCCCCCCCCCCCCAATGACCAACAGGATCAACAGTATGTACAAAATCATAACCTAGCCAGACACGCAAGTCTTCTAAAACATTCCCGTTGTTCATCGTTTCCGCCAAAAAGAGAATCTCAGGGAAGAAAAAATTATGTAAGTCCCTGAGATGGGAATTGCAAGGCCTTCTAGGGAGCCAAGGCCCTGGAAATTCCAGGATATGATGCTCATATTGGATGAGGTGGCTCCCCTTTGGAAACCACCTCATTCTGATCAAGTCTTGGAATTTTGGATGATGTACTTGAGTCTTCTGCTAACTTCCTCTTTGTTGAACTACTGGTTTTTTGAGGCTCCTCTTCTTTGGTTCTTGAAGGTTGAGTCTTCTGCTTCTTTGTGTACTTTCTTTTGGCTTTAACAGGTAGTTGTTTGGAAGAGCTATGAGTTTTGTTTGAACCAGTTGATGTTGTACCTTTGTGTTGATTAGTCTTTGCATCAGCTTCAAATCGATAATATTCATTGTGTGCAGTGGCAGCAGCTTGTGGTGGAAAGGTGATGGTTAGATATGGTGTTTCAGGTGGGTATCTCTCTGCTGCTTGAATGGCTGAGTGAAGGAGCTTTGGTTGTGATGCTCTGATGACAGGTTATGAACTCTGTTTCATTATACCTTTACCTTTGCCCTTATCCAAAGAAGTGTTGTTGTTCCTTGATGATTGTAGCTGCAATATTGACCTTTGAGCTTAAGGGTCATTATTAAGGCTCCTAATTGATTGTTTGACCCTCTCTTCTCTGACTCTACGTTCTGCACCTTCCCCTGCAAGTAGATATAATCGCATATGATCCATAACCTCTGTTGCAATCTTCAGGTTCCTAGTAATTGGGTCAAGACCAGCCTGTTCCTTGTCTAACACTCCAAAGAGTGGATCGGATGGCTTAAGAATTGGTTGGCTAGTTCCGGATTGAGAAGGAGACTTGGAGAGGCGAGGCTCAGAGGGAGTAGGCAATGGTGATTGAAGAAAGGGGCATCTGTCTTGGGAATGGGTTAAGAGTTGGCAATGGTAACATCTCTTTTGCAAGCGTTCAAAATCATATAAGATGGTGATATTTTCACCAGAGGGTAGAGTGAAGATTTTGGATCTGCGCAGGGGGTTGTCAATATTGAATTTGACTTTGACACGGACATAGTCATTTCTCTGCGATTTCTCAGGCTCAAATTCAATTTCCTGTACCTCTCCCAAAACCTGTCCAAAGGCTTTGATGGCATCTTCAGTGTAATTGTTTATCGGAATATTCCGAATTTTTACCCAGACAGAGAAGTACTGCAGATAATCCGGAGGAGGAGTTTCGACCCATTGTTCCATTGTCATTGCCCATTCATTGTAGGTCCAAACACCGGAAGCGAGGATTTGATCAAGATCGTGCTGGTAATCGAAGATGAATTGAAATCGATCCTTAGTGAGAGCAATGCCCCTAGTTCTGTCATCGATTTGCCATTTATGGGCATGTCCAGTATCAGGCTTGACATCTTTTGATTGTTGGGATTGAGAAGTCTTCCAATCAGACTGATATTGTTCTTGTGGCTTGAGCTAAAACTTGGGAGATTGGGAAGAGCGATGGGAATGTCAGGTGCTTCAGAGAGGTGAAGAGTATGTAAAGCTTCATCTATGTTGTCTGACATGATTAAATAGAGATGAGAGGAAAGTAGGTAAGGGAAGATATCGATGATAAATGTTGCTAGAAGAATTTGAGAGTAATTGCTGGATAGAAGATGTGGTATTTGATCGAAGATGAAAAGGAAGGAAGAACTAGTGAAAGGATAGCCACACAAAGGGAATCTTTAGTACTGTTTGAAAGCTCTAATGGAAAACGAAAGACTTAAGCCCAAAAGAGGGAGTTAAAAAGTTGCATTGTTTATTAATGTGAAAATGGTATTTATGCACATAAGATTGTATTTTACATCTAATCTTTATATTTTAAATTTGTGTTTATTCTAGATACATATATTAATGTACTCCTCCCCTCCTCCTATATACATATATATATATATGCTAATATATATTCATCCCTTTTACATCAAATCATTTGATATATTTGGACATTTATGAAAAACTGGGTTAATAACATTTCATATAACTGCTCGATTGTCACAATACAATGATATATGTTTTCATGCGATAATCCATGCAATGCCTTAAGCTACTTTGATTTTCCTAGAGTGTACTATAACTATTTTGGTTGGATCATTTGTGACACTAGATGTTCATGCCGGTCATTCTTGATAGTTATCTTTCTTAAAACAATTGATGAAATAAGTGAACCGAAATGATATGATGTAGTGGTAGTAGTGGTAGTAGTCGTAGTAGTAGTAGTGTCTCATATGTTGCAAATAGTTTAGAAGAACAAAATAGAACGGATGTAGATGTTGGTGTTAGTACATTTCAGATGGTGAATGATGCATATCGTGAGAACATGCAACCGACGAATGTAGAACAAGAAGAAGAATCAAATTTAGAAGCACAAAGGTTTTTTGACATGTTAGATGCGGCTAAACAACCATTATATAGTGGTTGTAAGGATGCCCACTCGCCTTTATCATCTGCTAGTAGATTAATGAACATAAACATGGACTACGGATTACCAGAGGAGTGTCTTAATGCAATAGCTGATTTCGTTAAAGATGTATTGCCTGAAGATAATATTTTTCCTGGGACTTATTACGAAGTACATAAACTTGTTGCTGGTCTTTTTCTACCGTACAAGCTAATTGATGTATGCATCGACAATTGTATGATATATTGGAGAGAAGACGAACATCTCACAAGATGTCGATTTTGTAAGAAGCCTAGATATCAAGAAATGAGCGGAAGAACTCCCGTTCCGTATAAGCGAATGTGGTATTTACCTTTAACTGAAAGGTTGAAGAGATTATATCAATCAGGTCGTACTGTTGGGCCAATGAGATGGCATGCAGAGCATACAACAGATGGTGAGATCATTCATCCTTCAAATGCGGAAGCATGGCGTCATTTTCAGAATTTGTATCCAAGTTTTGCATATGAGCGGCAAAATGTTTATTTGGGTTTATGCACATATGATGTTAACCCATTTGGGAAGCATGGACAACAATACTCCTTGTGGCCAGTGATTGTCACACCTTACAACTTACCACCAACTTTATGCATGCGTCGGGAGTTTTTATTCCTTTCTATTCTCGTTCCTGGTCCAGAGCATCCAAAGAGATCACTTGATCTTTTCTTGCAGCCGTTGATCTATGAGTTGCAAATATTATGGGAAGACGGTATTGACACATATGATGTTTCACAACAGCAAAACTTTCAGATGCGTGTGGTATTGATGTAGACTATAAGCGATTTTCCAGCATACGGTATGTTTTCTGGATGGACAACTCATGGCCGATTATTGTGTCCTTATTTTCAAGATAATATTGATGCTTTCCAATTGAGTAAAGGGCGTAAGACATGTTGGTTTAATTGTTATATAAGATTTCTTCCTCGTCACCACCCATATTGTCGTCAAATGAATTTGTTTAGGAACAAAAAGAAAGTGGATGATGATCCACCACCCGAGGTAGATGGTTCTACTTTATTGAGTCAATTACGAGATTTTGGAGCTGACCGAACGCATGATTGTGATGGTAATGGTCATGTTCCTGTTGATGGTGCGGGAATGCATCACAATTGGCACAAAAAGAGTATTTTTGGGATTTGCCATATTGGAAAGACCATTTGTTGAGCCATAATCTAGACGTCATGCACATTGAGAATAATTTTTTGATATCATAATTAACACCATATTAAACATCCAAGGGAAGATGAAAGCTAACTTGAAGTCGAGGTTGGATTTGGTTGACATTTGTGCCTGACCTTAACTTCATGTCTTGGATAATGGAAAGTGTCCTCCTGCTCCTTATTGGCTATCTCCACGTGCGAAGGAAGAATTTTTTTATTGGATAATTCATTCGGTTAAGTTTACTGATGGCTACACATCAAACTTGCGTAACTGTGTTGACACCAGGTGATAGGCTCAGGTTTTAAATTCTAAATCTATACTGCAGAGAACAGATCTTTGTAGTACAGTAAAGGGTCGATCCCACAAATACCAGACAGAACGACTATTAGTTTAAAATTTGATTCTTGCTAAGACAAGATAAAAGAGGGAATGTTTTTAAAACGATTTAAAAGTAAAATAAACGATTAAAAAGCGAATGTAAATCAATAGAAATAAACGCTATGCAATATGGAAGTTCCATAGGTAAAATTGTCATAACTTATGATTGCCTCAATGGATTGACCTCAAATCACTTTCATATGAAAGCTAACTCACGTGGCCAGTTTGAGTTAAAATCTCAGTCCATTCCATTCATAGAAACATCTCCAAATTTTGATCAGCTTCCGGCTCTCCTGCTGAACTCTGCTTCTGCATTCGTCATATTGTATCCACTTCGTGCATAAAACCACATTTTTGCTCCAGAACGTCTAAAATACCTGGAATCATGAAAATATACCAAAAACACATTGAAAACATTTTAATGATGACAAATAGCAAGTGTAAATACTCACTAAAAGTCATCAAAATCTCCCCCATACTTAGATATTTGCTTGTCCTCAAGTGAAGCAAGACCCAATCTGGAGAAAAGGTTGTTGAAACCCCACATGAACTCTCAAAATCTCAGCAACCTTAAGCATAGATATCAAAACTTAAAAGATACTAAACCTAAACAACCATTACGAAAGAACTGTTCACCACCACATAACTAAAAGCTTGTTTCCTACTCTAAATCCAACATCAATCAAACTATCAAATCATCTCAACCAGTTCATTAAGTTCAATTTGATTAGAATATATGTATTCTTACCTATGGGGTTTTGATTCAATGCGCACAAGCACCTTTTCTCTCAAAGTGCCCATACCAAACAGAGCATTCAACGACTTCTGGTCCTGATCCTTTTTCCCCCTTTCTCACTTCTTTTAGAAAGATTCACACTTTTCTGTGTTTTTCTTTTCTATCTTTTTTCAAAAGATTCGCAATTTTCTGCGTTTTTCTTTTCTATATTTTTTCTTACTGCTTTTTCAAACAGCCCGGCAGTGACTACGCACTTCTAGGTCACGCTTAAACTCTTTTTCTAAACCGATTTTTTGTGAAGGGAGGGAGAGAAAGGATCCGAATCATACTAAAAGAACTTGTCGGTTTTACAGAACACTGAAGAGCAAGACAATTAGCTTTCAAAGTATCTTACCACCACAAGCAAGAGAAATTAAGTTCAGTATTAAGTCCTATCATGGCAGACTTAGCATCAAATCATTAACAATCCAAAAGATCCAAACTTTCGAAAACAAAACAACCAGCAATGGGGTTCCAATCCTAAACATATCAGTTAAATCTAAGCTAGTAATCTAAAAAGATCAATACTATACTCACACTAGGCTGGTTATCATCATAGATTCTGGTCATTGTTCCTTCGACTCAACTACCTAAAAACCGGAAAAAAATTGAAAATTTTCACCAAATCGATGAAACATCAAAAAGACGTAAAATATGATTAGTAACTATACTCCCTCCCCCAGACTTAAATTACATTGTCCCGGTGTGAAATAAACCCAAGAGAAACAATAATGACCATAATAAATAGGAAAAGCAGTTTAAAAGAATTTCAGTACTTACCTGAAACAAGGATCAGCTGAAAATTTTTGTACGATGGATCGATCGATCTCTTATTACGTAAAAAACCTTCATGGGCATGGATCGATCGATCTGAATGTCCGACCTAAAATTTCCAAATTTCCTGAAACATCTTTCAAACTCAAAACTAAATATTAATAGGTTAGTTAACTAATTAGGACTGACTCTTAAACAAAAACCAAAAAAAAACAATTCAAATTAGTGGATTGCCTCCCACTCAGCGCTTTAGTTAACGTCTATAGCTAGACCCACTTACCTTCTATGTTGAATTTGGTTCAACTCCAATAAAGGCTATTGTTCTCCCATCCATTTCTGATATTTGCAGCTTCAACATCTTATTCATTGTTGCCTTCTTGAGATCCTTTCCTTTTTTAAAATATTTGAATAAAAGGAATCCTAACCATAGAGAAAGGTTTTGGAAAACCTTTGCTCCTCTTCACTCTATAATCAACCCATCCTTCACTCATTGATGTAGGAATCAAAGTCATGTGGGGTTTCTTTCTGCCTTCTTTCAAACTCTCCTTACCTTTACCTTTGTTCCTTGAAACCGGCTCTGATGCAGCCTTTTCCTTCCCTTGACCATCCACGTCCAACTCAGCACTCTCTACGACCATCTGTAAGTTAATCTTCCCCCTTTTCTTCATCCTTGGGGAAGCAACTTTGGGTTGAACTTGAGATTCCTTGCTCTTGATTATAACATCAGAGTCTTCAACTTCGTTTTGAGGGGTTTGCTCAGCTTTGACTTCTTTGATAGCTATGATCCTTGCTGTTGATACATAGGGTACTACGGGATAGTAGTATGACTTCTAGATGTTGGTTAGGTAGATTCGCTTCTGAGGAACATGCATTACAGCTCCTATTGAGGCTAAGAATGGTCTACTCAGAACTAATGATCCTTCAGAATTCCCATTCGTGTCAAAGACATGGAAATCGACTGGGATAATGCAATCTCTCACTTGTACCATAACGTCAGAGACAAAACCACTAGAAGCCACAACGGAATTGTTAGCAAAGGCAAACGACATTCCGGAAGGTCTTATATCTCTAAGTCCCAACTTCTCAACTACTATCTTTGACATGATGCTAACATTAGCACCAGTATCACACAGCGAGTGGTTAAACAAGACTCTCTTAACTTTCACTGGAATCACAAACTCACCTGGGTCCTCTATCTTATGAATTCTTCTTAAAGGAAGAAACTACTGAGAAACAACATCGTAGTACATGTTTTATTCAGTAGAGGCCTTAGGTTTGTTGGGGCAAAAGGGTTTGGATCTTGGAAATTTTCTTTGAGCTTGGTGCAGGGTTTGAGGGTGGATCGATCGATCAGCTGATTCTTCGGAAACTGGTCTGATGGATTGATCAATTCTGGTTAGATCGATCGAACGGAAGTGTTTGTGCTTTTCCGTAACATTGGATTGATTGATCCTTCCTTGGATCGATTTATCGGACCCTTATCATCATTTTTCGTAACTTCGGATCGATCGATCCTTCTTTGGATTGATCGATCGGAGCCTCTACATCAATTTTCCCATTCCGAAAATCTGCAGACATTTCATCATTTACATCAATACTTGAATGCAATGCCTTGATATATCCCTTGGGATTCTCTTCAAATTTCCCTGGTAGCATACTAGCTTGTCTTTTCACCGCTTCAGAAGTTTGAGCAACTTGTAGATCTAACTTCTTTACATGAGAAGACAATGATTCGAACTTATTGTTCAAATCATTGTACATACCGTCCAGCTTTGCATTCAAGTTCTTTTCAGACTGCTGCTGAATTTCTAAGTTCTGTTTCAACATTACCTCCAACTTATTCTCTTGCTGAGCTTGAGGTTAGACCGTTTGCTGAAAACCCTGTTGAGGATCTTGTTGAAAACCTGATTTCTGAACAAATGGCTGTCCAGATTTCTGTGCAAAGTTGTTCTGAGGAGGGTAAGTCTGATCCTGAGGGTTTGCGACATTGGTACTTCTCCATGACAGATTACCCTTGTTGTAACCTGGATTATACCCTTGGTGGTACACCCTTTTTCCCTGGTTATTTATGTAGCTAACTTCCTCAATGTTCTCGGATTCATTGACTGCAAAGCAGTCAGCTTCAACTTTCTCAACATCTTCAGCAAAACTAACATGCTTTTCATTCTGTTTTTTAAGAAACTGAGTGAGAAGCTCTTTCGCCTCTGCTAGTCCAGTAGATTCTGATCCAGATAATTGGACCCTTCGATCAAAATCAGGACAATGGTTGTTATTACTAGCAGCAAGATTGTCGATGAGCTTGTAAGCTTTGTTCACAGGTTTAGTCATGAAGTCACCATTACTAGATGTATCCGGAGAGAGTTGGTATTTCTAATCAATACCTCTATAGAAAGTGTACAAAAGGTTCAGTTCAGAAAAATTGTGATGTGGACAATCCCGCAGGTAATCCTTGAACTTGTCCCATGCCTCATAGAATGATTTCACCGGTCCTTGCTGGAATTTAGAGATCTTACTTCTCAAATTGTTGGTGCTGGTGGAGGTGTAGAAATGGTTCAGAAACTTGGTTTTGCATTCATCCCAAGTTTCGATCAAGTTGGCAGGTAATGACTTTAGCCACCTCAAAGCTCTATCAGCTAAAGAATGGTTGAGGAGCTTACAATGTACGAAGTCTTTAGAGACTCCATTCAGTTGAGCAGTGCTGCATATTTCTTCAAAACTGTCAATATGATCCATAGGATGCTCGGTTGACAAGCCATGAAACTGGTTTTGTCGGAGCAACTGGATCAGCTGAAACGGGAACGGGTAGTCCTATCTCTTAGTCTGTGGGAGGTGAAGGGCGTTCCTATTGACCATGAAGGCCTCGGGGTTGTTGAAATCGCCAATAAGCACCATGTGTTGGGGAGGTGGACAATATTGGTTTGGTTCTGATGGAGCTTGTTCTCCGTTTCCATCGCCTAGATTGGCGTTTTCAGCTCTTCAGTTTGCATCTCTTTCAAGATTCAAAGGAAGTATTTGATTACCTCCTTGTTGGTTTCGCCCCAACTGTTCTATATGCTCCAATCCTGGAGGGACTTGGGCATTCTGTCCTAAAGGAATGATCGGATTCTGAATTATGTTATCAGCCATTGGTATGGATGAACTGGCGCTTCTTCTAGACTTCCGGTTTGAGCGTTCTAATCGTGCAAGTTCTTCGTTTGAGAGAATAAGCAGTTCAGGTGATTTGTCAGATCTCCTGGTCATGCACCTTCAAAACAAAAACAAGCAGAAAGAACGAAGTTAGTACTGAAAATAAAAAGCTTAGACTAGACTCTAAGAAAAACTTAAAAGGCACTGTATTGGTCCCAGGCAACGGCGCCAAAAATCTGATAGGCTCATGTTTTAAATCATAAATCTATACTGCATAGATTAGATCTTTGTAGTACAGTAAAGGGTCGATCCCACGAAGACCAGACAGCACGACTCTCAGTTTAAAATTCGATTATAGCTAAGACAAGATAAAAGAGGAAATTTTTTAAAAGCGATTTAAAAGTTAAATAAATGATTAAAAAGCGAATGTAAATCAATAGAAATAAATGCTAGGCAACAGGGAAGTTCCACAGGTAATCAGGTTTGAGGTTTAGGTTGACAAGCAAGATTAACAACAAATATAGTTCTCAACTCAAAAGACAGCAATAGACTAATCTCCTCCCGGAATATTAGACCCCTATGATAGAATTTCTAGAAATAAAGACTAACCTTCTCTCGAAGTCTTAGATCTCTAAAACAGGTAATTAAATCATGCAATGACTACAGATTCAATATGTTCATAAGTATTATAAGACAATACTCCCGCAAGCAAAGATAGTTACTCATCTATACTATATCATATTAGATAAACCAAATCCCTTTGTATTTACTAACCTAAAGTCATGAACTAGGTGATGAGGCTAATTCAAGCAATAAATATAAATCTAAACTACTAACCTAACAACTTAAATTCATAAAAGTCAAACCCTAACCATCAAAACCTGTTTTTACTGAGAAATCCCTAAAACCTAACAAAGAGACTACTCAGACATAGTCAAGAGATCAACAATCATTGATAGAGAAAACATACTCAAACCCAGAATTGATTTAAATTAAAAAGAAAGAGTTTATAATTCTTCTCCAAAATACAGGTATCAGATTCGTCTCTCCTAGAAAATAAAATTGTATTCTGATTTTTAGTGCTTTGTGCTCAAATTTCCTCTCTAAAAATAAAACCTAAGCTTCTGACTTATATAGAAGTCAAAAGAGAATATAACCTAAACCTAAAAACCTATGATAAGTTTTGAGAACGGAAACGTCTTTTTGGCAAACTTCATTAATCCTTGAGCATTCGGATCGATCAATCCAAACTTACGGAGATTCGGCAGTCTTAGGGATCGATCGATCCATGCGTGGATAGATCGATATCTTCAATCACGTGCTGCACATGCTTCTTCTGCGAGACAGCTTGACCACTCTTCACTAAAATCGTCCTAACTTCTTATTGCCTCAATGGATTGACCTCAAATCACTTTCATTTGAAAGCTAACTCACATGGCCAGTTTGAGTTCAAATCTCAGTCCATTCCATTCATAGCAACATCTCAAAATGTCGATCAACTTCTGGCTCTCCTGCTGAAGTATGCTTATGCATTCGTCAAATTGTATCCACTTCGTGCATAAAACCACATTTTTGCTTCAAAACTTCTAAAATAACTGGAATCATGAAAATATACCAAAAACACATTGAAAACACTCGAATGATGACAAATAGCAAGTGTAAATACTCACTAAAAGTCATCAAAATCGAATGATATCACCAGGGAAGGAAAGTTTATTGGAATGAAAAGTCATGATTGTCATGTTGTGATGCATCGTCTATTACCGTTTTCGTTCTCCCATCTTCTTCCTTCGAATGTGCATGAAGCAATTGCAGCAGTAGGATCCTTTTTTAGGCACATATGTAGTAGATCACTTTGGCATGGCTCAATAGTACTCCCGGCGGTTGAACGACTGGAAGCAAAAGTGGATAGAAGGACAGACTAAGGTCAACCGCGTCAGTAAGGAGTTGTTTGACGGTTTGTGCCAACATTGGGCGAAACCGGAAGTCGCCTCAGATTCTCAAACGACATTCAAATGTCGTAAGAGCGATCGCGGCGGGGTGGGCATGTGCGTTCACAATGCCGGACCCAGGAGTTTCAAAAAAAATAACTCGATATGGTATGTTAATATAATAATTATGATTACCAATGTTTAAGTTAAACAACAATTACTAACTTTTAAAATATCAGATCGTTGATGGTGTGGCTCCGTCTTTGCTGGAAGTAATGGAGGCGGTCCATACTAACAAGACTACGGGACAGATCCAGGATGTTGTAGTTAGAGAGGTCGTTGAGCAAACCAAGAAGAGAACATAGGAGATCTGCCTCAGCCAGCCGTTTACCGAGGGATCCAGCAGTGAAGTCCATGTCTCGGTTATTATCAACATTCTCATAGAGGTACATAATTATAAATTAAATACATATATAAACTTATTCAACTTACTAACAACTTTTGATATTATTTTCAGGAAACACCGAAGAAAAAGAAGAGAATCTTCGGTTTAGGGAGCATCGCATGTACTCTACTATCGTCGGCTAGTTATTGTGCACATGGAGGAGACTTCGAGTCTGAATCGTCCATGCGTGAGTCAATGCGCGAGAAAAACGAACGCATTGCGTTGCTCGGGAGACAGATGCGAGAATAATTGGAGCATATCTGTTTGCAGAACGAGAAGATAGATATGTTCATGGAAGAGATGCGGTTGCGGTTTTCCGGTTCTAGTGGCAGCGATCCGAGTAGTGGTTTCGGAATTATGTAGTTCTATGTTTCGGAATCATGTAGTTTTATGTCTTTTTTATTTGGATTATGAATTTATTTGGATTTAATTTTACATTTTAATTAGTAAGTTTAATTAATTATATAATTACTAATTATATAATTACCAATTATATAATTACTAATTATATAATTTTAAAAAATATATAGTTTTAGAAATTTCCAATGCATGCGTTCGTTGGAAATATGGCCGTTGTTTCTCCATTGGAAATATGACCGTCGCTTATCCGTTGGAAATATCGATGTTGCTTATCCGTTGGAAATATAGTCGTGGCTTATCTGTTAGAAATGTGTCATCGCTTATCCGTTGGAAATTTGGCTATCGCTTATCCGTTGGAAAGTTGGCCGTCAGTTATCGGTTGGAAATTTCCAACGAAAATCCGACGGAACCTTTTTCTGACAAGTTAGAACCGACGGCCGAATTTGCCCCATATCCGTTGTAAAAAGGTTATTTCCAACGGATTTCCCACGGAAGTGACCGTTGGAAATAGCATGTTTTCTTGTAGTGAACTATCACGAAGTTTATTTTAGTTACGACTATAAATTTTACAAAAAAATATTGAAATTAATTTTTAATCAGTTTGGCCTTATACCAAATTTATTGGTAATATTTATTAATTTCAATAATATATTTATTTATTATATATTAAAAGGAAATATTTTTTAAAAAGAAACATTATTTTTGTTAAATATTATATTATATGTCATTAGTCTAATGAACAAACAAAATATATCATCAAGGATAAAAATATCTAAGAAATTAATACTTATCCATATAGCCAAACACTACTAATAAATATCTTCATACTATTCATATAACCAAACAACTCTACAATAAAATAAATTAAAATAAAATCTTTAAAAATCTAATAAGTAATAACTCCACTTTAATAAAAAATTTAATAAATTAATTAGTTAGAATGAAAATTTAATATTAAATAAAATAAAAAGATATATTACTCAATATTAATTAATATCATTTAATTAATATATATATACATATATATATTTACTATCATAAATTGAAAATATTTAATATTTAAATATATAATTTATAGTTTTCTTCCATTTACATACATCATCATACTTTTTAAAAACTAATATATTAAATTTATTTTAATATAATCTACTATATACTAAAAAGGTAATTTTTTAAAAGATAAACATTTTGTTTGTTGGATATTACATTATTTTTCATTAATTAAAGGAACAATTTGGAGAGTGGAAACTTTTATGTTTACTAATTTGGAACATAGGTATTTTTAATCTTCTTTGCAATAAGGTATTTTTGCCTAAGAGAATTACAATCTTATCTTTATATATAATAAAAAAAATATTATGTAATTTAAAATTTGATTTATTTTAATTTTTTATGTTTTTGAAATGATATTTAGTTTCCTAAGTTAAAAAATGGAGAAATTTTCTAAAAGGAAATTACCTTTCCCTTTCATTTACGTTTTCACTTTTATTTCTTCTCTAACAAATATCAAATTCTTGCTACATCCTAAGAGACAAAGAGACAAGTGAAGCTCCGACGGGGAGATAAAGCTTCGGCGACGAGATAAAGCTCCAATCCGGCGAGGTAAAGTACCGGCAAGTTCTTAATCAAAATTGCTTTGGTTTCTAGTTTGTTCCTTCGAATCTTTTTTTTTTTGTCAAGTTCCTTCGAATCTTAATCCTATTCAATTTATAACAATATTACAAACTCAAATATATTGTTGAACACTGAAAATTGGAACACTGGTGAGTTTAAGAGTTGGTACAAACATTGAACCTCAAAACACGCTTTTAAAACAGAGTAAGATACTCGAGATTGACCCATCATCAAATGTGTAGAAGCACCGATCGAGATTGACCCATTATCAGACGAGTTAGGTCCCGATGAGTGACCACATACAACACGTTTGTCGTTCATTGACACTTTGTCGATGCAAAAATTATGTTCACGTGGTTGATTTTCATTCACATGAAAAATTGTTTCGTTCACCAGAACGATTTCATTTACGTAAATGCCTTCATTCACCGCAACTGTTTTGTTCACAGTAACAATTGTATTCACAACAATTTTTGCATATGCACCATTACCTTGCAACAAATCAAGCCGAGAACCAAAAGTAGCTTCATGGGTATCCATCACAAACACTTTGTCGATGCACAAATGAAGATCAATGATTCAAGATAATCTCAGCCAGAATTATTTTCATTCAAAGATTTGAAGTTTACAAGTAATTCATGTACTAATTTTGGCTTGGTTCCTTCAGAAAAGTTGTAGGCCTTTAAATTATCTTTCTAACGGATATAAGATCGCCAATTATGGACTTACGAGTGAAGAGATACATGTATAAAGAGGAGGAGCGTTTTTCAGCATTAAATGTACTTTTTCTTTATGCTTTCTGCTATTTAGGTTTCCTAAGCCGTGCAAGGTAATGCAAGGTCTATGTATTTGTTTATTTAAGCTCTTTTAATCCTTCAAACTAATTATCAATAAGAATTACTTCTCTTTCTCTCTTATTTTCGTCCATATCCTTCTCCTCAAGTGTTCTTGATGTTCTTCATCATGAACTTTTGAAATTTAACATGGTATCAGACCTTTGAAGGTTCTATACACCTATTCTCTTCCGCAAAATATTCTGGTTACTCTTACTCTTCATTCTAGTTTACTTTAAATCTGGTTCTTCATTCGGGTTCTTAAAATATTGGTTTATTCTCCATTTTGGTTATGTTTTCATCATTCTGGGTTATTTCTAAATTCTTGTTCGAATTTGTTGAATCAAGACTTAACAATTAGGTTTAGGTCTTAGATTATGTGGGTAAAA